>PVJA010043685.1:0-16615 GCA_004027025.1 Myocastor coypus | reverse complement strand
GGGGGACCTTACCCGCGGTAGGTGCGCAGGCTCAGCTCCCAGCGGTGCGATTTGGGTCTGGGCTGGAACAGGAAGTTGAGCAATGATACAATTGTAATAGGGGAGATTAACACCCTACTGTCACAAATAAATAAAACAACTAGGCAAAAAAATCAGCAAAGAAATAACAGAACAGAATCAAAGTTATCAAGAAGTGGACTTAGTAGATCTTTGTAGGGTGTTTGACTCAGCAATACCACAATACATATTCTTCTCAGCTGTACATGGCAAGCTCTCTAAAACAGACCTCATACTAACACATAGAACTTGTGTAAGCAAATGCAAAGGAATCAAAATTATACCATGTAGTTTATCTGACCATTGGGCAGTGAAACTGGAAAGTATTGACAAAAGAAATCACAAAATTAGAATAGACGCATACAATTTAAATAACAACTTCCTGAACAATCAGTAGGTCATAAGTGAAATTAAAGAAGAAATTAAATAATATTTATATTGAATGAAAATATAGATAAACCCTACTGAAACCAGAGGAATACAATGAAAGCTGTCTTAAGAGGAAAATTTATATCAGTAAATTCGAACATTAGGAAAACAGAACAAGTACAAATAAGCAACATTGTGCAGCAATTAAAACACCTAGAAAAACAAAGGCAAATTAATACCAAACCCTAAGGAGGACAGAAAAATGATAAAGATCAGAAAAGAAATTAATGCAATTAAGACGAGGGAAAGAATTCAAAGAGCTACTCAAGTGAAGAGCTATTTCTTTGAAGAATAAATGAAGTTTTAAAAATTCATTTTAATGAGAAAAAGGTAAAATAGCAATGCAACAGTTTCACAACAGGTTAGTAGGACAGTTACAATAATCAATACAGGCATATTGTTGTCTTTATAGTAGTAATTTAGAGGACAAGATATAGACATGATATCTTGTCTAAACAATCTTACTACAAAACTTTCTTCTCAATTAAGATAGCTATATATCTATCCTAACTATCTTGCACATACATATATTTTTTCTTCTTCCCCCCACAACAAAACAGCCTTTTATTTATACTTTTGCAAAGTTACTAACATGTGACACAAGGCTTCCTAGTGACTAATAGCTGACTTTAACCAGACAGGATGTTTATCTCAGAACTGAAGTAGCTTATTTGCTTTAGGCACTGAGGTCTAGTCCCTCCTATACATATTTATTCAATTTCCAAGCTTCCACGGCTCCCAGCATATCCACCATTTTTGTTTTGTTTTGTCAGAAATGAGTGTTCTATTGCAATTAGAGAAGCTATATTTGGAGAAATCTTTAAAGGACCTTTTCATATTTGATGTAAATCCAAATACTTGTGGGTCTTTGAATTCAGCAAAATAACCCAATATAGTCCAAAAGTCCATAATAGTAGTGAGTTATTAGCACATCTGGCAATTGTCAGAAGTTGTTGACTTGAGTCTTTTACAGCTCAGAATATTAATATAACTTTATTTTTTATACCTTGTGGTTATACCTTTCTGCTGGAGGGTTAAGAGCAAGTTAAAGTAAGGCCTATACAACTAAAAACATAACGTTTGTTATCTAACAAGGTCAGTCAAATCCCCTTAGGATTTACCCTGGAACCATGTACAGCATCTTGTAGATCTTTTGTCAGTGCCTGCCCTCTGGATAAGTCACGACCCGTTCTTGACGACTTTGCTCTCTGTGAAAGTCTGAGAGAATTTTTTTTTCTCTCTAGGTGACTCCTCTTAGGCACACTATGCATCACTGATTACTTTCCTCTGTGATCCCATAATTTCCTTGATCAGAAAATTTGGGATACCACTTAGTTACTGGATGTCACATAAGGTTCTCTTATGTCGTGAGCCCTCACTGAACTTGAAGTGTTAGGGCCAAAATATTGGCTATCCTTTTAGTCCATCTATCTCTAATTTTTGGTCTGAAAACTTTAGTTGTTAAACGTCCATAAGAAAAGCTTAATGATATTGTTATCCTGTAACAGAGGCAGTTAAGCTTAATGTCCTATCTGTCTGAATAGCAAATACCTTCAACATAAAATAGGACTGCTATTTTCCAGCAATCATGGATATTCTAAGATTTACATCCCTGTAGGTTGTTTTAAAAAATCACACATTTTTACACAGAAATTTAGAAATCAAACCAGTTGCAACATTGTAGCAGGGAATCCTATGACATTTTTCCCTTGTCTCTTGTTTTCTTTTATTATCTTTTTTTAAACAAACATTTTCTTTAGAGAGACTATAGTAATAATTGACATGATGTTAGAAGCAGTACACATTTAGAAGACCAAAATGACAAACATTTCAAGTGTGGTTTTAGTATTATACATTGCGCTTAGCAATGTAGTTGTAGATGTCAGCATATAGTCACAGTGAGAATTCTACCCATTAACTGCTGTTTTCAAAAAACTGATGGAAATTCTAAGGACCATTGTCTTAACCATCTTGTTTATATAAATTTATGGTTTTGCTCCTACCATATTTTCTGACTTCTTTCCTGTCTCTCTCTACACTGTTTAATCCTTAATTTCTGTCTTTCCATTTAAGTGTGTTATATCTTTCAAATTTTAAAGAAGAAATGAAATTGATGAACCACTAACCAATATTACCAGAAATAAAGAAAAGAAAAAAACTCAAATTCATGAAATAAGGAATAAAAGTGGTGAAATCACTACAGACCCTATAGAAATTCAGAATATCATTGACACTTACTCTTAAAATCTTTACTCTCACAAGATAGAAAGCACAGAAAAGTGAATAGTTTCCTAGGTACATGTGAATTGCCAAAGCTGAGTCAGAAGATATAAAAACTCTGAATATGAGTTGAAATTGAAAATGTTTGTGAAAAACCTACCAAAAAGGAAAAGCTTAGGTTTGATGGATTCTCAGCTGAATTGTACAAGAAATTTAGAGACGATTTAATGCCAATTCCTCTCAAACTCTTCAATGAAAATTTAAAGGGAAGCAATTATCCCAAACTCATTCCTGGAGGCAAGCATTATTCTGATACCAAAACCAAGAAAGACCCAACCAATGAAAAGAACTACAGGCCAATCTGCCTAATGAACATAGATGCAAAAATCCTAAATAATAGGAAATAAATGCAAAAATAATCAAGAAGATTATACATTATGATCAAGTGGGCTTCATCCTAGGAGTGTAGGGGTGGTTCAACATATGCAGATCCATAGATGTCATATATTGCATGAACAGAACTAAAGACAAAATCCACATGTCATCTTAATATATGGAGAAAACGTGTTGGACAAACTATAACATTCATTCATGTTAAAAATGCTGAATAAAATCAGAATAGATGAGCTATGTCTTAATTTGATAAAAAGACATCGATGACAAACTAATTGCTAATATTATACTAAATGGGCAAAAACTGAAAGCCTTCACTTTAAAATCATCATTATTTTCATATGACATGACACTCTACATTGAAGACCTCAAAAATTCCACAAAGCAGCTTGTAGAATTAATGACCAAGTTCAGTAGCACAGCAAGATACAAAGTCAACACTGAAAAATCAATAGAGTTTTTGTACAGAAACATCTAAAGCACTGAGAGAGAAATTAGGGAAATCAGAACTTTCACAATAACATCCAATAAAATGAAACACCTAAGAATTAATCTCACAAAGGAAAGAAAATATTTATGCAGTGAAAATTACAGTACTCTGAGAAAAGAGATCTAACAGGATTTTGGAAGATAGAAATGTATTCCTTAGTCCTAAATAGGTAGAATCAACATTGTGAAAATGGCTATATTCCCAAAGTGCAATCCCAATTAAAATAACATTATTATACCTCACAGATCTAGAGAAAACAGTCCTGAAATTCATCTGGAACCAGAAGAGACTGTGTAAAGACAATCCTGGGTAATAAAAGAAATGCATGAGGCATCACAATATCTAATTTAAAAATTATACTACAACGCTACTGTGATAAAATCAGCATGGTACTGGCAAGAAATTGAGCTGAGCTTCAGTGGAATAGATTAGAAGTTACAGACACAACTACGAACACAATCAGCACCTTTCTTTGATAAAAGTACCAAACATATTCACTGGAAAGAAAAAAAGATAGCCTCTTTAATAAATGGTGCTGGAGAAACTAGCTTTCCACATGGTGAAAACTGAGGTAGACCCATGTCTATCACCATGCACTAACCTGCAGTTAAAATAGATCAAAGATTTTAATATTAAAACAGAAACACTAAATATTGTAGCAGAAAGAATAGATAGAAGTTTTGAAGTCATGGGAGTAGGTAGAGAATTAATGGATAAAAACAAAACTGCATGGAAAATACATCAAAGATTCAACAACTGGGATCTCATCACTTTGAAAAGTTTCTGCTTGCGAGAAGAAATCAACAGAGTAAAGGGAAAACTCAAGAATTGGGAAAAAATTATTGTCAACTGTCTCTCTGACAAAGGCCTTTTATTCAGAATATATTAAGAATTTTAAAAAAATCAAGTACTCAAAATTCAAAGACTCATTCCAAAAATGGGCATCTAAAATGAATATATATGTTACAGATGTAAAAAAAAAAAAAAGAAATGGCAAGTAAATATATGAAAAATGTTCAACATTATTAGTCATTTGAGAAATTCAAATTAAACCAACACTGAGATTCCATCTCATCCAAGAAAGATTGGCTATCATCAGGAAGTCAACCCATCATAAATGCTGGATGGGCTTCAGGGAAAAAAGAATGTTTCTCCACTGGTTGTATGAGTGGACACTGGTACAACTACTGTGGAAACCAGTGTGAAGATTTTTAAAAAAGTTTGGGTTGGAGTTCCCATTTATCCCAGCTAGTCTCTTCCTGGGTGTTTTTCAAAATGAACTGAAAATATCATGCCATATCAATATATGTGCACCCATGCTTATAGCAGTGCAATTTTGTCATAGCTAAGTCTTAGAAACAACGCAAATGCCCATCAAATGAAGAATAAATAACAAGATGTGGTATTTTTACACAATGGAGTATTACTCATCTATAAAAATGATAAATTTGAAGGCTTTTATTGGTAAATGGATGCAACTCTTCAGTGAAATAAACCATAGGCACATTTGCAAACATCATATTGCCTCCTTAGTGTAAGAACCTAAAGGAGTAAATAAAATCTGAAAGTTACAGTAGATATTGTGAGAAGGGTATGAATCTGTTCAAAAAGAAAAATTACTGACCTGAAAAGTATGACTGTAGGGAGGCACAAAGAGATATGTCTAAGTATGTAGGCAGGATAGCTTGGATATTTCTACTGTGGAAAGGAGTAGCTAATGCTTTTTTTCTCTTCTTCCAATTTCGCATGCATATATCTGGTAATCTGAACAACTAGTTTGAAGACAACACTATGCAATATCAGAAATACTGTCAAATTCATGCTATTTTATTCAGTGAAATTCTGCATCATTTTAAATTTTTATTATCATTGTTTTGTGTTCTCTTTAAAAAATAAAAAAGGATAAACTATGATCCATTTGTACTGTGTGAATAGTAACTATTTTATTTATTTATTTATTTATTTATTTATTTATTTATTTATTTATTTATTTATTTTGAGACAGGGTCTCGCTGTACAGTTCAGGCTGGCCTTGAGCTCACTTTTGTAGCCCAGGCTGGTCTCGAACTCACACCAATCCTCCTGCCTCAGCCTCCCAAGTGCTGGGATTACAGGCATGCGTCACCACGCCCGGCTAATAGTAACTATTTTATGCTTTTGTTTTTCTTTTTTGGTACTAGGGATTGAACTCAGGACCTTGTCCTTGGCAGATAGACACTTGTGCCACTGAACTACATCCCTGGCCACTATTTACTTATGATCACTCAAATATTACCATTTAAGTTCACTCTGTTCTCCCACACTCTGCTTTCTTCCCCCTGCTTGTCTCCTATAGGCCCAAGCATTCCTGCTTATGTTGCTTTCAGTGTGAGGTTGCTACCAATGAAGTCTGACCTTTCACTCGGTTACAATGATTTTATTTTATTTTATTTTATTTTATTTTATTTTATTTTATTTTATTTTGTCTTTGTTTTGAATGGTACAGTTTCAAGATACAATTCTAGGTTGCCAGTTCCTTTCTTTCAATATTTCACGTGTTTCACTCTGTTCTGACTTTCTTCACTTGTCAGTCTTATTTCCGCTCCAGTCACTATAGTAAGTTTATTTCTTTTTGCTGTCCTTTAGTTGCTGTCTTTGTTTTGCCTCTTGATAGCCTTTTTTGGACAGTCTTTATATAGTTTTTCTGTATCCATTAAACATGGAATTCATAGAATGCCCTGAACTCAAGTCTTTAGTATTTTTTGAGAAGCTTTTAGGCTTATTTCTTCCAGTATTACTTCTGTCTGTCTGTCTGTCTGTCTGTCTGTCTGTCTGTCTGTCTCTCTTGCTTTCTCTCTTCTTTGCTGAGAAGCTCTAATACATTGATCATGGTTATTTTAAAATCTATCTTTGACAATACAAATACCTCTGTTGCCTTTGGATCCACTTTAATTACCTGTTTTTCCTTTCCTTTCTGATCAAGTAGACCTCTACACAGGGTGGCATTTTATAAACTGCATAGAGGGCTACAGTGGCTCAGGAGGATGCTTTCTCCCTCAAGCATTACTGAAGTTTGCTTTAAATAGGAACTTAGATGCAGAGCAGGTTGTGTACTGGATGTCCCAGATTAAAGTGACCAGGTGGAATTTTCTTATTTCTATTTCTCCCTCCCCTCTTCTGACCAGCCTCATGAAGTGTGTGTGGTAGTCAAGCGCTGCTTCTGTATGAAAGCCTGGAACTCACCATGTCTTACTCAGGTTTGTGAGAGTTGCCCTCTCTCTTCTCACCTCCTCAGCGTCTTCCTGTTTGGATTCTGAGTTTCTTGGTTCCATTCTGCTGATGAAAGGTAACTTCCTCAAGGGAAAGCTGGTGAAAATACATAACTCACTTCAGTTTCTTATCTTGCCTCATCAAACTCTGGTTTCTCTCAAACAATATTTAAAACTATATCTGCTTTTATCCCTATTTTTTTAGTGAGGATTTGATTTAGTACTGGATAGTTTCTTACAACCGTATGTAGAATATTCAGAGTCCCATCATTCCTCAGTCTGCTCAGTGACTGACTTTCCAGCTTGTATATCTCTATGTTTTCCCTTTTCTCTTTAAATCCAGGATGAGGGCCAATCTCCTAATGCCTGTTTAATCCCAATAAGCAGTTAATAAACCTGTGCTAATACACTGCACTCACCAAGTATTGTGGGTAGGCATAGCTCCCTTGGTGCAGCCTACCTTGAAATCCAAGGCACCTATGAAAACCACATTCTGTTACAGAGATAGTTCTGCAGATTGAAGCATCTGCCTAGGTAGACACAGGCAAGAAGGTGCGAGCCCCTGCCTGAGGTACTGGCCCCGCCCCTGGGGCACGCTGAGTAGCGATGGAGACAGGCCGTAGTGGTAAGTACCTGTTAATCCTAGCACCTGGGAAGCTGAAAACAGGAGGATCAGTACAGATCTGACCTGTGTAGTGAGACCCTGTAGATTCAGCAGTCCCTGTACTAAATACAAAAGAAAAAAGAGTTCAGAATTGAAAGCTGTAAGGTGTCTTACAAATAAGAATATTCAAAATTTGACAATACAGTTGTGCAAAGCATGAGATGAAACAGAGCTCTTCTCTCCCTCGCCCCGAGTTGAGTTCTGCCTTCTGCACAGCTGTGACTGATGCCCTTCATGGGAGGCTGAGGATCAGGCTGGGCAGCGGCCTCCTGAAGTTCAAGGGCATTGCTGCTTTTCATGCTTATTCCTCTGGGTGCCACAGTCCTGAACCTGCCTGGTCATCTCCAGATAACAGGCAAAGCACCCCCATGTCCTTCTCAGTGCTACTGACAGATGGCAAAGTTCCAAGGACCACGTCCACACTTCAAGACCGCCTCTACTTCTCGCAACTCCACCGGACACTGCACTCTGCTTTGCTGGGACACTTGCCCTCCTCACTTGTTTTGCACACATGGTTCCCCTGTTGGAATTGTTCCTCAGACTCTCTGGAAAGCCATTCACCCTGTATCAGCTCCAGAGCTGCCTCTTCTAAGAAGATCCCCTGAATCATGTGGTACTTTTAATACTGTGCATTAAAAATAGGTCTTTGTGTCTTCATAAGACTTTCCGCAGTCCTTACTTGGGCATTTACTACATGTTCATTTTGTTCCAATTTCATGACAAAGGCATGAGCCCTCCAAGAGTTGAGCTGTCAGACTGCTTTTGGTCAACTTGCAATGAATACAAGACTTAAAATACAGGAAGAACTTTAAAAATATCACCTAAATGAAAAAAAAAAGTTCCCATATTATCAAATTAGATGGCTCAGCAACCAATTAATTTCCTTGTGTGTTAGATTCTGGGAAAAAATAGGCACTCAGTTAATATCTGTTGATCTAATAAGTCATATTAAGCACTGTGGAATTTTTGTCTTATTCTGAAGGTGCTTTATTTAAGTTAACTGCCAAGAAATAAGTCAAGTTTGGAGTAGAGGAAGCTAAGAGGTTTATTATTGAGGAAAATAATTTTCCATGATATTTCCTGGAAATTAAATCTAAATTCTTATTCACAAAACGAACATGACTTAATGGTAAAATCTCAGGGGCATGCATCTCTTGAGAAAAATCAGTCAGTAGCAAGGTCTAATAAAAACATGCCAAATGCCTGAATGCACAATTTATTCAATGTGTTTGGCCGATGATCTATGGAAACGTATTCTGCAGGGTTTTAAAAATGTAAGAGAACCATGTCCTCTTTCCCATTCCTTCTAAACTCTTCGAGACTCCAACTGCCCTGGGCCTGTGGCTGGACAGTCAGCCCTTGAGGGACTGCAAGAAGCGAATTCTGCCTATTCCAAGATAGATGCTTGGCAAACCTTCTGGGTCATCCTTACGATTCAGAGCCCTGTCACTGCCAGTTTTCACTGAGCAAGTTTCAGGTCAAATGATGTCTCTCCCAGAGAAGCTATGGCCCGTTTTTAAACCCTGCACGTGGGCAAGGCTGCTGGTTGAGCATGAGGGTCACAGCAACTGCTGAGGTAGGAAAGCAGGTGGGGCTGCCGCTTGGCTGCTTGGCACCCTGGCCGCTCTACCTGTTCGAGGAGGTTGTGCAGGGTGAATGACTCATCCACATCGCAGCCTGCTCTGGGGTGAAGGAAACTACCATGCTCATGGTGGAGCCAGAAGGCAAGGGGACGCAAGACAGACACAGAGAGGCACGGGCCCTAGCAGTGCAGGCTGAAGCATGCGGCAAGCTGAAGCCACTCTGTGATAAATTGCACGGTGTTGGTCATCACGACGTTCTTCTAAATGGATACAGCAGGATAAAAACCACAGCTTGGCCTGATCAGCATTTGCAAGCCTATTAAATGAATAATCTAAATGAGAAATTACACACATGTAATAAAAAGTAGTATATGAAATATGACTTGCCACACTAAAATCTAAATATGAAGGAATGATAAACTCAACTTATTTTTATTATGAAATATAGATTCCTGAGAAAAAAGGAAAAGAAATGCATAGCTTTGTAGGATGCTGTGGAGGAGCCTCTAAGTCTGAGGGAGTTTTTCTTTCTTTCTTTTCTTTTTTTGTTTCTTTCTCTTTAGGGTGCTGGTTCTTTATTACACTCAGTTTTCTGTTAGAAGTGTTTTTCTTGATAGCACCCTAGCTTTGCCACATGTTTATGAGCCAGTGTTGAATTGCTATTTGGCTCAATAAGAGCAAAATGAGGGGAAAGAAAGAATTAAAGAGTATTTTTAAAAATGTAACCAGCATGAGCACTAAGCATGCATTTATGAAGTTGGCTAGGGAAGACTCAGTGAACGATAGGGCGTATTCTGCTGGCTGAGCTGGGATAACCTGTGAAAAGAAAACCTAGGAAATCAAAGAGCTTCTAGCTCTTCCCTAGTTGATCCTCCTAATGCAGCATTTGCTGAGGTCTTAGGCATGTGTATCTCAGAGATGGGAAGGGGCCAGAGCTGACTCAGAACTGTGGACCAGATGCCAGTTTTCCCAGCTGGAGAGACAGACGGTGCTAAGCACAATGAAGAGGTGAGATCAGGTCATGTCTGAGATAATGATCAGGCTGAAAAATCAGCAGGGATTTCAGGATCCTGCGGCATGAGTTCCCCTGCCTCTGTGGGTAATCCATCTCTCTGTGCTACCATGCCAGAAGACCTCCATACACTCACCCCACATGGCCTTGGCCTGGGGTGTAGTAGTCTTCCTGTGACAGCTGTCAGGGGTGTGGTTAGTGTGCCTGGTGCACAGGATCTGGAAGACATTCAGATCAGGCCTGTGACATTCTCTACGTCACTGGACTCATTATGTGGGCTTCCCAAGGCCCATGCATGTCCACCATGGACCCTCCTGTCTTTATTAGTCTCTTTCAACTGGATACAAGAATATTAAACACACTTCTATTCACACACAACTATTAGCATAGAAACATATTTCAAGCTAAAATAGAGCAGGTTTGAATCATCAAACCATTTGGAATTATCTGTGGTGTCTCTACTATCTCTGCATAAATAGAAGAAGATGGATATATGTGTTATATGCATGTGCCTATTTTAATGTACCTTCTTTCTTGATACTGGCAAAAATTCTCAAAATATTGCTTTGGAGTTGTTCTTTTGATTTTATCCCCAGAGTTCTTATTCAAAAGAATAAATCTGTCCATTTTCAAGCTGTGAGAACATGAAATGCATAATTTCTCTGCTATAAGATACTTTTTTGAGTGTATTTATGTAACTCAAAACAGCTGCTTGCACAAAGTTTACACATAGAACACAGATGACTGAGGAGAGAGTTGGGCCTGGCACAGAGAAGAGTTGGTTATTTTTACGCTGCACACATTTCCACCCATTTCCGATGTGTAAATTGGTCCTGGAACTTGGATGAGAGGGTGGGGCTCCAGGAAGATTCCTAGGAGGCATCACCAAGGAGGATCTGACAGCAGAGTGCCTAACAGTAGGTCCACACCTAGAGGCACAGCTGTGCTTATTTTTGCATGCACCTGCAGGCCAATCGGGACTGTTCCTGCCAGGTCTGACATTTCACCAAACTTAATGCCTGGTCTTTGAGCACTCTCTCATGTCAACAGTATGGCCCTGTGTGCTGACTCTAATGTGACATGAACTGCCCAAGCTTTTGGAGCCCAGGGTAAAGGCTGCAGGCTCCTGGGAACAGCTTTGCCCTGCCGTGGTCTCTGAGGGGCAACCTGTACAAGGAGCATGGAGAGCACCTAGCTTGACATAGAGGGCATGACAGCCTGCCCATGGGTATGGGCTCCACCTCCAGAAAGACCTAAGGAAGTTCACAGTTGCTGCTGGGGTTCATAAAATACGTGTTGCTCTTGATGCCAAGAGATTTCTTGTTCGTGTCTGCTTTAAATTAAGAAAGAAGACATTACATGCTCAGATTTATGATCGACTGAAGACTTTTTAAAATACATGTGTCTCAGTGTTATGTCAAGTAAATATTTATCAAAAAATTCCTGTGTTAGGCAGCTTTGGGTGCTACCATATGGGGCTTCTGTGTTCCTCCTAGGCTTTCAGTGAGCAGGGTGGAAAACACCGCTCTTGTCTATGAATAATGCCACCTTTTTCCAGTTGAAAAATCTACCAGGGTGAACTTTGAACTCACTTAATTCTATTAAATATTTCTATGACATGAGTAACAAAACTTATAAAGCACTTGAAAAGTTCTTTATTACCATCTAATAATATATATTTATAGATACTCTGTATCTGAAGTGTGTCATAAAATAATTTTATACTTTTAAACTTAAAAATCACAAATGCAAATGAGTATGTATTTTAAATTATTTGTACAATTCAAACATGCCAAATTCTCTTAAACATCACATGTAATAAAAATATGCAGAGAATGCTATTTCCTAAATTTTCTTCTTCCTCTTCCTCTTGTTCTTCCTCTTGTTCTTCCTCTTCTTCTTCTTCTTCTTCTTCTTCTTCTTCTTCTTCTTCTTCTTCTTCTTCTTCTTCTTCTTCCTCCTCCTCCTCCTCCTCCTCCTCCTCCTCCTCCTCCTTCTCCTCCTTCTCCTCCTTTTCCTCCTCCTCTTGTGATTCTAGGGATAGAAAACGGTGCCTCATGCAGGCAATTCTCATGTAAAAGTATTAATAATATGAATTTCATTGATTCCATAACTTAAATGTCAGTTTATGTTGTTTCCTCCTGCAAATCTGTGTTATTCGTCTGCAACCCAGTGCTGCTCTCTGCTGAAGGCAGGTCCTGGCTGGAGCACCGGCCCTCAGGCCCACAGGAAAGGTCTCTTTTCCTAAGGCTGCAGCAGGCTAAGCAACACCCTCCCTGTGGTGCATCAGACATGGGGCTGGCTCTGGCCAGGAGCGCCGTTTGGTGTGAGCAGTAGGTGGAGAGTGCACTATTTGTGCAGTAAGAACGGTGGGATAAAAACAAAAAGTGAAGCAGAAAATCTAGAGCTTCATTTTAAACTCCCTAGGTTTGGGAGCCAGTGTGCTCTGAAGTGATTTAGCTCAGTGGTGCAGCACCTGCCTGGCAAGTTGCAAGGTCCTGAGTTCAATTCCTGTTTGTTCAAAATTGATGTTGGAAGGCTAAATATAAGTCTGTAGGCAGAGGCCTGGGCAAGAAATGTAAATTTTGGATCAACAGGAGAACACATGTTATTATTTTTATGGGATGGAGATAAAGACAAATAATAGAAAAAGAGCAACAGATCGAAATCATGTGTGGATCTCAGGGAGAAGAGAAAGAGCTGTCAATGCAGAATGAGAAGGAAGCAGAGCAGGTGAAGAGTCAACGACCACAAGAGACCGAGTGGAACCCGGGAAGCGGGTGCGATAGGGAGAAACTTGAGAGCAGAACGGAGGAGGGAGAAGAAATCCTGGATGTGAAGGCCATATGAAGACAGATGGAATACAGGGAACTGGGACTGACAGGTCTGTGGGTGGGCTTCAAGGAACTTCACAAAATGACAGAGAAATACCCACAAAGATATAGAAATAATTTTGGGAAACAAGACCCACACAGATCACAAATAGAGATGGGAGTAGAGGGAGCAGAAAGATTGTCATGTATGGAATAATAAAAAAATGGCTGCTGATAGGAATAATGATAATATTTCCTGTAATAAGAAACAATGTATGCCTGCAGAGGTCTGAGCAAAATTAATATCAAACTGACAGCAGGATTTCATTGGCAGCCAAAGAGCTGGAACTCAGCACCTGGGAGACCCTGAGAGGCACACTGTGAAGGTTTACTAACATGTACAGGGCATAAGATAGAACAAGCTCAAGACACATGGGTCTGAGATGCCTTCCCCTGTTATGGCGTATGTCTGGATGTCTCCTGCAAGCTGCAGGATGTTATAGGTGGGGCATTATCAAGGGGGGTTGAATCAGTGTGTGCCTGATTCATAGTGCTATCCTGGGATTAAGAGTATGATTACTAAACTGGACCACTGATTTGGTTGACAGCACCCTCATGCCAGTAGCCTAGACAAGTATAAAAGGAGAAGAAAGATACTGTTAGGGTCCCTTGTTGCTTTCCTACCTTCTGCCCACCATGAGCATTTTTCTTGTGTGAGGCCCATCTGCCGTGCCACCGTGCCCTGGAGTCAACTGACTATGGACTGAAACTGCTACAACTGGGAGCCAAATAAAACTTTCTGCTTTCAATTTTTAAATTTTGAGTATAGTGGTCTTCTACATCTTTGGTCAGGCTAATTCCTAGGTGTTTAAATTTTTTGAAACTGTAGTGAGTGGAATTATTTTCCTGATTTCTATCTAGGTGGGTTCATTTTTGGTGTGCAGAAATGCTATTGCTTTTGTACCAAGTTACTTTGCTTTCTTTCTACTAAATCAGGGCTTAGTTCTTATTTTTCCAATTTCATGTTATGCTGTGATTGATTTTTTATTTGAGATCTTTCTACTTAGTTTTATGTGGATATCAACTGCTGCAACCTTCCATCTTATGACTGTTTTTGCTGTTCACTTTGGTTTGGGTAGTTGTGTCTCTCCATTCAGTTTTTCCAAGATTTTATAAATGTTTTTAACTTTTTTCTTGATCCACTTGTTGTAAAAATAAATAAATTAAATTGATGAATAGCCATGCATTTGTATAGTTTCCACAGTTTATCTATTTACTGATTTATAGTTTTAGTACATCAGGATCAGAAAAGATATTCAGTATACTCTTGGTCTTTTGATTGCTTGAGACTTGTCTTGTGGCCTGTTATATAATCTGCCCTGGACAATGTTCCTTGTGCTATTGAGAAAATTATGTGTTTGACCAATGTAGGACAGAATATTCCATAGATGTAGATTAGGTACATTGATCTAGGGTACAGTTTAACTCTAATTTTTGTTGAGTTTCTGCCTGGATGATCTACACATCAATTAAAGTGGGATGTAAAAGCCCTCAATTATTATTCTGTTGGAGTCTCTCTCTTTTCTTTTATGCCAATTAATATTGGTTTTATTTATTTGGATGCTCTAGTGGTGAATATATATATTCAAAATGGTTTCACTTGCTGAACTGACCCCTTCATTATTATATATTAATCTTTCTTGTGTCTCTTTATTGTTTGACATGAAGTCTACTCACGTAGCTATTTCTGCTTTTGCATGACTTCTATTTGTATGCAGCTTTGATACCATAGCTTGTCAGTCTATGCATTTTGTTAGTGCTCAAGTCGGTTTCTTGTTAGAAACATGTAGCTGGGGCTTGTTTTGTTCTTCATTAGGTTGCTGCATGTGTTCTCACTGGAAAATTGAATCCTTCCATATTCAAGGTAATTTTTAACTCTTTCTTTTAATGAGAAATAGCAATGTGACATTTTCAAAAACATGACAGCAGTACATTCCCAATAATTGATACAAGCATATTGTTCTTGTAGTAGTTATACAGAGCATAGGGTATAGATGTGATGTTTCTAATCAATGTTGGTAAATTTTTTTTCTTTTCATTTAACTAAGAAAAAGTAGTTGTATACATAGTCCAGTATTCCATAATCACAATGGATTATTGGTAGAACTAGCAATGTTGGAAGCTGTTGATTTAAGCCTTTTACAGCTCAGCATACTAATCTATCTTTATGTTTTATGCCTCATGGTTAAACTTTTCTGCTGGGTGGTTAAGGGGAAGTTAAAGCAAGACCTGTATAACAAAACATGTAACTTTTGTATCTCCCAAGGTCAGTCAAATCCCCTCAGGTTTTACTTTGAAAGAATGTACAGAACTTTATAGAACTGTTGTCAGTGTCAGCTGTCTGGATGAGTCATGGTAGTTGCTTGACCAGTTTGCTCTCTGTGAAAGCCTGAGAGAATGTTTTCTCTCTAGGTGACTCTCCTTAGGCACACTATACATCACTGATCCCTTTCCTCTGTGGTCCCATAATCTCCTTGAACAGAAAATTTGGGAAATCACTGAGTTATAGGATGTTACACCACAGGCTTTCCTATACTCTGAGATCTCACTGACCTTGAAAGATTAGTGGCAAAATATTGGCAGCTCTTGTAGCCTTTCTTTTTTTCTAATTTTTGTTCTGTAAACTTATATTCTTAACCCTCAAGAAGACAAGCTTAGTGATATTATTACTCTATAACATAGGTACTAGAGCTGAATATCACTGTCTTTCTGAATATCAAACATCTTACACTTGGAATCGATATTTTTCATCAATAAATGATATTCTAATAAATCCCTATACAATGTGAGAGAAGAGGTTACACATTATTAAACAGACATTTAGAAATCTAAGTATATACAAAATTATAGCTGATCAAAACTATAGCATTTTTCCTAGTCTCTTACTTTCATTTAATACCCTTTTTTGTTTTCTTGTAAACTAGTCATTTAATTGAGAGGATAGCAGTAACTGCAATTATATTAGAAGCAGCACAAATCAAAAAGGCAATAATGACAGGCATTCTAAAGCATAATTTTACTGTTATGCACTGCTATCCTCAGGGTGAAAAATATTTTGGTGGTTCTTAGGACCATTATCTAATACATCCTGCATATAAGTGCCTAGTTTTTCTCCTGCTGTTTCCTGTCTTTTCTGTTTGCAGTTACTTTGTTGTGCAATGCTTAAGTCCATGGTTTCCATTTAGCTATGTCGTGCTTTTCCATTTTTATTTCTTCTTTTGAGTTCTTACATAGGGAGACTATATGATATTTGTACATATAGGTCTGGTTTATTTCACTTATGAGTATATGTTCAAGACACATCTACTTATATATGAAGTCTCTAGTTTATCATTCTTTATAGTTGAGTAATATTCCATTGGATAAAAATACATCTTTTTTTCAATTTTTTATTGTTTAAATTTAACAATGGTTATATTACATATTTTCATCATCAGATCAGTTTAAATTAATACATATAGGTATATAAGATTGATCAAACAATTAAACATTAACCTTTCTAAATCCACATTACTTTTTTTTTTCTTTTCCCCCTTCTTTTCTTTGAAAGTTGACATATTGCATATTCTCCTCACAATCATTCTATAGAGTGCAGTGTGTGGGCATGACCCACCTCCCTATTGATGTTGCATAGAAAAAAGAAAGA
>PVJA010043684.1:0-16596 GCA_004027025.1 Myocastor coypus | reverse complement strand
TGACAGCTGAGGTATCACCATAAATCTAAACAGATACTAAACAGCTAGAACTTTCTAGAAATGAAATACGTGTTGGATACATCTAAAATATGTTTGTTGGAAACTTGAACAGAAAGAAGACGAAATAACGAATTTACTGTACCAAGTAACTAGGAAGTGATTCTCATCGCCTCTTTAGCTTGGCCTCTCTAGAAGGCTAGCTCAGTGAGCATCGCAGTCAACCTCAGAGATAAAGGGCCCAGGTTCAGGCCCAGGAGCTTGGTGCACTGGCTTTGTAATATTGGACAACTTACTCTGAGGCCTTTAAGGCCTAGCTTCTTCCCCTATGCAACAGGAATATTATTCCCTTGGTTTTCTTACGAGATTTTAACAATATAGTGCACGTAATAGTACATGGTGGAAAACCAGGAACACAGTAAATGTCAGCTCTTCTCACAAGACCACAGCTGCCAAGACAGTAGAACACCATTTAATTAGCATGAAATAAGGTAAGGATGCACGCCCCAGAGTACATTCTAGTTTATTTAAGGAGGTCTCTTTTGGATTATTTTTCAGTCACCTCTTTGAGAACGGTTGGGTTTACACAGAACGTTCAGACATCACAGGAAGCCTGGGAAATGAAGCCACTGACACTCTAAAAATAAAAATGGTTTCAGCCTATGTTTACCTGCACAGGTTATTTCATTTGGGCCTTTTCCTCCAGCATGAGTTCAAGTGAAAATAAGCAAATGTACTTAAAGCCTCTCCCTGCCAGGTGACCTGGGTCTACAAAGTCCCTGCAGCTCTGGTGATCTGCTGGAGGGAGAGCCTCAGCCTGGGAGACTATCCAGTCCCATGACTTCCGGGGTTTAGCATAGAGAAGAGGGAGGGGTGGGGAGGGGAAGCAGAAATCAGAAGTAGCTCTTAAACCACTAGGTTGGTTTTGTTGTTGTTTTGGTTTTCCTTTTTTAAATAAAAGTGAAGAACAGCAAGACCTCACACCATGTAGGGTTTCAAGGACCTGCGCAGTCCTCCGCTGCTAGTGCAGGTGTGACAGCCAAGGTCTCTGCCTGCCCAGATCCCCTCCCTCAAGAAAGACACAGCCTCCTCTCCAGTACACCACAGACCTGTGTCCCCTGGATGGCACCAGAGGGACCACCGGCCCTGGCAGGGTCTGGGCATTCCCAGGATCACGGTCCATCACAGCCCTAAGCAATAGCCACTCAGGCAAAGCAGTTCCGGAGTTAAAGGTTCCAGTTTCCGGAAGGAATCTGATCTACAGAGGCTCTTGGTAGACTTGGGTAGGAACAAGGCGATCAGTACAAAACGGAAAGCACTGAGAGTGATAATCCACACATTGTGCTTATTCAAAACATGTTCCTCTGAATCCTTTTTTGAACAGTTCATTCCTATGCTTCGTCTCTAAGTGATTTGGTATTTAGGGTAAAAGATACAAAACTACTCAACTATTTAGCAAAGAACTCCTTCAGATCCTGCTTTTTCGGGGGTGAGATACTCAGTGGAAAATGTAGGGAGACAGAGGGGACAAGTGAACGGATCTCCCGCTGGCGGGCAGCCAAGCTGCTCCGTATACCCTGGCATGTGTATATAATCTATTAAGCTGTAAATTCCTTGAGTACATGGGGCGTGACTCCCACTTCCTTTGCAACCCCCTCCCCGTCAGGCACACCTAGTGCAGCACAGCCTGCATGGAGCGCCTCTTGAGCAAACGTGGTCAGTTTTTCACTTTTAGGCCTGTGTCTTTAAGGGCCAGGTCTAGCTGCTCCAGCCTGGGTGACCGTCGTACTATTCTTGTAATCCATACTCGCAGAGAGGCCATATTTACTTGTTTAATTCTCTCCTGATCCATGGGTATTGCTAAAAGGATTGGTACTTTGTGGATAAATTATTCCATCTTCACTGAATATAGGAACATCTGAGCTCTCCAGCCCTTAGAACGCCAATAGCCCAGAGGTGGGTATTCCTCCCTTTCTCCAGCTTTTCCCTGTACAGGTAGACAGTTATGAAACACATCTCTATGTATGTTCCAGCCATAAAGGCTCCACTGGGTACTTTTTGTTTGTTTGTTTTTACTATATGCCCTTTCAGCTTCTGTTGCTTTAGTTGATAACTGCATTATAAAGAAAAGCTATGTGGAGACATTATTTTCTTTGTTTTCTTTTTTGAGACAGGGTCTCATTATGCAGTTCAGGCTGGCCTTGAGCTCACTTCATAGCCCAGGCTGGCCTTGAACTCGAAAAGGCCCTACTGCCTCAGCCTCTCAAGGAAAGCATTTATATGTGTGGATATACATGTAGGGACACAGATGCACAATACAACATATGTAGAATATGACAACCAACTATCAGTTGAAATTTACAAGGAAGAAAAATTTCAGAAATTTATGAAGATCTAATTTTCTGACAATTGAAAAATTCACATGTTATATAGTTAAGCCTTGTCATTTTAGGTTAAAACATTATTGATGTACTTTAGGGCCCCTCCTTTCCACATCGGCCCTTCCCACCATGCTTAGGACTAGAGATTGAACTCAGAGAGCACTGAGCTGTATCTCCATCCCTTGTGCTATCTTTTTTTTTTTTTTTTTTTTTTTTTTGTCTTTTTGAGACAGGATCTCATTATGCAGTTCAGGCTGGCCTTGAGCTCACTTTTGTAGCCCAGGCTGGTCTTGAACTCACACCAATCCTCCTGCCTCAGCCTCCCAAGGGCTGGGATTACCGGCATGCACCACCATGCCCAGCTGCTTTGTGCTATCTTTTAAAAGCAAGAAATCCTAGTCAGGCATAGTGGTACATACCTATAATCCCAGCACTCAGAAAGCAGGGACAGCAGGATCTCTGTGAGCCTGAGGACTACAAAATGAGTATAAAGCTACCCTGAACTGCACAAGACCCTGTTTCAAAAAAACCAAAAAAAAAAAAAAAAAAAAAAAAAACCAGACTCTCATAAGTCATCTAGAATGGCATCAAACTAACAGTCCCCCTGCCTCAGCCTAACATGGAGCTGCAATTATAGGCACATACTAAATCGCAAGACATTTTCTTCAGCTTTACCATATTTTCTCAGCTCCTGTGTGTAGTCACGTTCCTGCATCTTACAGTGGAATGTGGATTAAGTGAGGCACTATTTGTGGGCCTGGTCCTCAATTCTCCCTGTGTCATTTTCCAAGCTGTCTTCCTCCTGTCTGCTTTTCACCACACAGCAGCTGGGGAGGCTGTCAAGACCCTAGACCACTGATCATCAGGAAAAACTTTTTCTTACTATTATTCTTTTCTATTATTTTTATAATTGCATCGTTGATACTAGCAGAGTTCATGGCATGTAACAAACAGCTGGATAAATCAGATCAGCCAAAAAAAACCTTGCTGGAGGCGGGCTCCTCAGTGATGTCTGCTCCTCACTGAACAGACTCTGGGAGGACAGCAGGGCCTCAAGTCGGCCCGCAGTGAGCTCAGGGGTTCAGAAAAGCTTGGCTGACACGTTATAATACAAGACTTCCCCTTTCTGTTGAAGTTGGTGGCCACCACCTACTTCTTCATCTCTCCTCTTCAAGTCAAAGACCTGGAAGTTCTCCATCATTGAAGTTGATGTCCCAGACTCAGGAATGACTACCCCATTCCTCTGGATACGGAACCAGATCAGAACCTGGGCTATCATTTTTCCATGCTTTGAAGCAATCTCCTTAATCTTGGGATCCTCATTTAGTGGAAGGTTCCCTGGCTTGGCCCAAGGACTATCTAGAGAACCCAGGGTGCTGTGGACAGTATCTGTGATGGCCTTGGAGCGGCTGTACTGGATCAGCTTCTCCTGGTTGAGGCATGAGTGACACTCCATCTGGTTAGTCACTTTCCATTTCAGATTAGGTTGATTCATATTTTCTGATCTGGAAGTGGTTGGGATTGGAGACACCAAGGGCTTTCACCAACCCCTCATCCACCAGTTCTTCCATGACCTCCCACGCACCCAGGAAGGTTACTTCCATCTCTGGGGATGAGTTCCCTCCCAGCCTGATGTTCCTGTGTAAACTTAATGAGGGAGACACACAGGGAGTCCTGTTTCAGGTCCCTCAAGGTCTTCTGGCAGGCCCCGTTCACCAGGCTTCTCTCAAAGAATGGACCACAGCTTACCAACAATAAAGAGTTCCTTTCACTTCACCAACTTCTCCTGGATCCTGTCTTCTTTTTATTTTTTTTTTCAAGTTAACATGCCTTGGTCTATTTAGCTTTACATTAATATTACAATTGCCTATGCACAATTTTGTGCACTCATACCTACATCAAAATCAAAATTTTGAAGTGTGATAAAAATTTAAGGTCAAAGCACAGTACTTTTATTAGTTAACCTGATTATAAGTATATATAAAGACAACATGAAAAACATTACGAGAATTATTATAATCACAGGCCCTATTTCCTATTAACAGTTTACAGTGTATGACAAGCTAAAACACAGGGATCACCTACAATTTAAATACACTCATCTTGAGATGAAAAAATTCAATTTATTTTTACATTATCCTGTCCTTAATAACAATGTTCTAGTCTAGTCAAGGGTAAAATCATCCTTGCAATCAAAGATCTGTTAGAATCACTCCTTTGACCAAATGTTTCGTGTCACTTTATTGGCTCTTCGCTCTTGGTGTTAAACATAGATCTGGCCAAAAACTCTCAACAGTAACTATGCTACCTACTCAACTGCAGAGTGCATTAAAATTTTTCTTCATCCATTCAGGCAGATTTGTCTTGTCTCCAAAGACAAGCAAAGTGCAGCTTAATTTCCAGCCAAAGCACAATATACTGCTTGGGTCCATCATCCAGTGCAGTTCTCTGGACCTTGTCTTGGCTGGCTTCTTCCACCTTGTTCTCATTCTGATAGGTACAGGTACAGCTGAGGTGGTGATGTCCCACATTGATGGCTACCTGCACAGCTTCCTTGACTTTGCCTGGAGGTGACATCTAGGTCCCAGGTCCACCATGGGTACCTTGGTTTTGGGGCTGAGCTCCATGAAGGTGGTCACAGTTGGTGCAGAAGCAGTTGTCTGCAGGTACAATTTTGTTTCTAGGAGTCATCTGACAGCGTCTAGAAACATTTCAGTTGTCATAATAGGGCAACTTGGTAGAAGCCAAATATCTAGCAGTAGATGCTGAGTAATGTCTTTCAGAGCAGAGGACAGGCAGATAAAGATGAACAATTCACATGAGGAGCCAGCAGTGCTGGGGTAGAAGCTCCGCCCCCGCAATGGCTGATGGGAGCTGGAGCCCCGGGTGACTCTGTAAAGCAAGCCCTTCCAGTCTTTCAATCCACATCTTCACTCATCACCATTCTCCTATCCCATACTCACATTCAGATAAATACTGTGCTAAACGAACGACTGTGCCTGCATTAATCACTTTCACACCACCAGGACAAAACACCTGACACTTGAAACTTAAAGGAGGAGAGATTTATCGGCTCACAGCTTCTGTGGATTTAACTGACTCCAAGGCTGAAACCACCCCTTGGAAGGCCGTGGTGGAAGGTGTGGTGGAGAAAGCTGCTTGTCCCATGGAAGCCAGGAAGAAGTGGGGGATGCTGGGGACAGAACGTACCTTCCCACTCACACTTCCGGTGACCTTCCTCCTCTGAACAGGTCCAACCTCCAAACACATCATCCTTTCCGGGATCATTACGGTCTCCAGGCCCTGAAAGCTTAAATTTCTTTTTAAGACAGTCTATACTAACTAATTAACATTCCAGGGAAGGCAAATAGTCCAGAGGAAAACTCAAAGATGTGTCCAGAGAATGTATTACAGGAAAATAGTATTTGGTTTTGCTTATTCTTGATGCCCTACCAGCACAGTAATTGCAGTCTTGGTGTTGTTCCCTAACAGAGTCCCTCAGGTACCCTCATGAGGTAAGACCCACTCACCTAAGTGCATAGGCCCCTAGGAACTTGGAGCAAACAAGAAAGGAAAATTCAGTAGCTCCCACAACGCACACCTCACCATGGAAACTTCCTCAGCATTTCACAAAGGGCTAACGCACTCTCATGGCATTGGTCAGTCTAGAAGCTTAGAAGGAGCAGCAGACCTACAAGCGCCAAGAGATCATGCAGCCATGTACTGCTGAACAACAGGTCTAAGATACGCATCCCTTTGCAGTCTTGTCATTGTGGGTAGACTGACACAAACCTAGGGCGTGATGAACAAAGCAGCATTCTCTCCCGGGCCCCATAACGAATCTTTCTTGTGCTTTTGCCTATCTTGACCTGACTATGTGGCCACACGCTGTTGTATACACAGAATGTTTTATGATAAATCGAGTATTCAGAGGGAGGAAAAAAAAAAAAAAACAGTGCTGAGAACAGCTGCTGTCTGAACAGCTGACCAGGAACCAAGCCAAGGTACTGGAGTTAAGCAAGGCAATGTGGGCAAACAATTGGAGCCATAAAGAACACAGAAGGCCTCTTCAGTGTACAGTGGAATGAGAGAGCACTACCTGATAACTTGAGCGGCTAAAGCTCTTTTAACTCTAATACAGCCAGAGAGATAAATGCTGTTATTCCACTGAAAGGTTATTTGAAGAATCTCATCCCTGCATATTCTATGCTTAACAAGAGAGGTACAGATGTAAACTCATTCCCTTTTTTAGTATTTTCCAGCGAGTTTGAATTCCACTAGATTAATATTCCCAGAGACCTCCGGAGTAGACCCCCACTTTCCCACTGGCCTGCCCGCTGCTCTGTGCAGCCGGTTGGCCTTGGCCCCACCTAAGCCCTAAGCCTGGCCCCACAGCTCTTCCTTGTGGCCTTGCCCTGGACCGCGGGTGTCCCTCACACACCTTCTGGCTTCTTCCTTGCATTGCCTCAAGGGAACTAAGGAGAAATGCAATCTGAGGGCCTGCAACAGGCACTCCGGGGATTAGAGACTGTAGCAGGATGGGCAGACACACAGGCACTCAGCGGCCAGCAATGCCAGGCAGATGGCAGACGGGGTTGGCCAAGAGGTGTGTAACGAGTGTCGCCAACAGCCGTGAAGTGCCAGGCGCCGCCACCAGCACCTTGGAAGGTCCCCTCACGTTTCCACTTGAGGAGCTTAACAAGCCGCTCCTGAGGGAGAAGCCAGGGCTCTCCTGCGAACCAGTAACAGGGCAGGTGGAGAAGCTGGGACAGAAAAGGCAGGAAGAGCAGCGCAAGCCAGGGCGCGAAAGCCAGCGCAGGCGCGGGAGTCGCAGCAGTGTTATGAGACATCCAGCTGGGGAGAAGCTGCTCTTACTCGAAGCCAGACAGATGGTCGCAAAGCTTTACGTCTTTTGACTGGCTTTTGGAGCATGGGCCATCCTTCAAAGCAAGGATCTAGAGCCTTCCACTGAGCTACATACCCGGCCTTTTAAGAATTTTTAAAACATTTTTTTAATTTATTTATTTGTTTGTTTGTTTGTTTATTTATTTATTTATTTATTTATTTATTTATTTGATGCAGGGTCTCACTATGCAGCTCAGACTCATAGTGATCCTCCTGTCTCAGCCTCCCCAGCACTAAGATTACAGGCATGCACCAATTGCACCCAGTTTTGGTGACCAACGTGGTACACCCGGTCTGGCACAGCATGTGGTACCAGAGATTGAACCTGGGTTCTTGCACTTGCCAAGCAGGTGCTTAGACCACTGGGCTATCTGTCCAACCCTTAGATTTTTTTTTTTTTAATTTAAAGACAGGATCTGACCAAATCACTAAATTGGCCAGGCTGAGCAAAACTTCTGATTCTTCCACTTCATTCTTCTAGAAGGCTGGGACTACAGATGTGTGTCACCTTGTCCATCTCAGATCTGTATTATCTTAACTCTTCATTAGAAAAAATCAGTCAAATATGCCAACCCAATACATACGTATTCATTTAAAAATGTGAGGCTGGGGAGATAGCTCAGTAGAATAAGCACTTGCCTGGCAAGCACAAGGGCCCGAGTTCAATTCCTAGTTCTGCCCTTCCACAAAAAAACTATACTTGTCCATTGTATTACGCTATATATGCCACTAAATAGTATACAATAACATAATTTTTAGGACTATAATAGAAATTCTTAACTTTTACAATACTAATATTTTTCTGCTCACACCATAGTTTATTTTCTTCCTCACCAGATTGTTAAGGCTGCTCCACCCACACTAGTTATTCAAGCAGTTTTGTTCACCATGTGGCCAGGACCTAAGACCTTACCTAACACTGCAACATCTTTCTGCAGCAAAAATAGGCTGAAAAACTGAGTAGACCCAAGTCACCAACAAAGGCTAACAAAAGCATCGAAAGAAAATAGAGAACATCAACAGAGAACATCTAATCTGGCATGAAACAAAGTCCAATAGCAGGGCCAGCCTGACAGCTCAGCAGACTAAAGCGCCTGCTTTGGCAGAGCACAGCTGCCATCATTTAATCCCCGGTGTGCAGTCCGAGCCCCACCCACAGGGCACGCTGAGACGGCAATCGAGACTGGGTGTGGTGCTGTGCACCTGTAATCCCAGCACTAGGGAGGCTGAAAGCAGGAGAATCACTTGAGTCTGATCTACGTAGTGAGACCCCGTACACCCTGTAGACCAGTGGTTCTCCACCTTCCTAATGCCGTGACCCCGCAATACAGTTAGTTCCTCATGTTGCGGTGACCCTAAACCAAAAAATAATTTTGGTGGCTACTTCAAACCTGTAATTTTGCTAAGTTATGATTCAGAATGTAAATATCTGATATGCATTATGTATTCTCATTGCTGCAAATCAAACATAATTTAAACAGTGATTAATCACAAAAACAATATTTAATTATATGTTGAGAAATATTTATTACTAATTCCAATAAATAACATTTCACCATGGCATAGCATAGGTTTAAATATCACAACAATTCCAAATAAATAACATTTCCCGATGGCTTTAGGCAACCCCTGTGTTTTGGTCATTCGAACCCCGCCCGGGCCACACCCCACAGGCTGAGAGCCACTACATGTAGACCCTGTCCTAAATACAGAAAAAAAATTTTTTTCAGTAAAAAATAAAATAACGATAAATTAAAAGAAAGTCCAGTAGCCGTACAGTTTTAGAGTTGTTCTTACATGTTACAACAAATGAGCAACCCCAAGAGCCTGCAGTACGGTTGGTGGCTGCAACAAAGCAGAGCGCCAGACTCCCCTTGCTTAATTATCTGAGCGCAGAGCAAGTCAAACTTACCTCCATGTGTTTTATTTATTGTTCTTCATCAAAAAAGTACTATACACTGCATCAGCTCAATGAGTAATGTACCGCAGTAATCGATGAAGACTAAAGAAGCTCTATTTGTCCCATATCTCGGGTTGACCTGCTACATGCCCACCGTCTCCAAGACAGTGGCCCTCCTCTTGTCAGAGCCCTCTACACCACCCCTTCTCTTCCCAGAGGATCCCTGAGCCCTGTGAAAATAGGGATCTATGTCACTTTGTCACCACATTCCTGCCAGAGCCAGCACCAAAGCAGAGATTGTGTACCCTGTGTTCTGGGTACCTTGGGTCACACGGGGGATTAAATCCCATTAATCTTCCTAACAAATTGTCATCGGTTTTCAGCTTCAAGGGGCGGAAAGAAAGAAAAGGCTCTTCTCCCATTGTATGGTTTGAGTGTTATTTTGTTTTGTTTTGTTTGTCTTTTTGAGGCAGGGTCTGGCTATGCAGTTCAGGCTGGCCCTGAGCTCACTTCTGTAGCCCAGGCTACTCTTGAACTCACACTGACCGTCCTGCCTCAGCCTCCCAACCACTGCATGTTTTCTGTGAATTCTTACACATTCTTGCCCTGACAAAGGACCCGACGTACAGACCCATGAAATCAGGCGGGAAAGAAGGCCATACACTAGCATCGAGGCTCTGCATCTCCAGCAGCAGGCATTGTCTCCTTGGAACACTGCAGAATAGGTTGTGACAGAGACAGAGAGAGGGGAGGGACCCCTGTGGCAACTGCCACAGGGTCTACAGGGCGTACAGGGTCTCACTACATTGTATCCAAGACACACTTGTTCTGATCTACAAGTGTGCTCAGTACAAGTCACTCCGAGTGAGTGCCACCAACCCACACCCGATTCTCAATGGCGAGAAGGAGCTCAGTGTCACATGAGATCCCATGTGACCCATCACCGCCCCTAGAAAGTGACAGCATCCCGAGCTTTGGCAGGCCCTACAGCCAAATTAAACCCTATGAACTAATTATCCACCCTGTGAGAAAGGGCAGGGCTTCATGGGAACCCCACGGTCCACGGCTTACTGTGAGACACAGGCAATAAACAGGTTTCACAATCTGCAGGAAGCGAAGCGGCGAGCGCGGCTTGTGGGAACACTGCCCGATGGGCAAGGGCCAGGTGCTGCACAGGGAGCCGAGCTGGGAGTGGGGGCTGAGGGGTGACAAAGTCGCACAGCAGGTTGGAGCACCCAGCAGGTTCCCAGCCCCTAGAACACCCTGGGAAACTTTCTCACGCTGTTGATAGGATGGGTAACTCACACTGCCCTCCTGCCTTAATCCATTCTGGGAAATGACATTTATGGGGACTCTTTCCTATTTAACTGTAACATGTAAGAGCAACACATACTGAGTACAGCTAAAAAAAAAAAAAAAAAAAAAAAAAAAAAAAAAAAAAAAAAAAAAAAAAAAAAAAAAAAAAAAAAAAAAAAAAAAAAAAAAAAAAAAAAAAAAAAACTGAGAAAAAAAAAGGGCACACAGAAGACACGTGACCACATCACCACCTAAAATCATGCTGAAATTTAACCCTCCTTGTGTGTTATGAAGTGGTGGAATCACTCTAGATAATAGGAGCTGTTTTAATTCTTTCAATCTGATAAATGAATTTCATTTCAAATGAAAATTTAACATCTTGAGACACAAATAAAAAAGAAGCAGGACCAGGTGAGATGTTAAGAGGTGGCTGGGTCATGAGTGCCCTGACCTTCTGAAAGGATGACGACTCCTGAGATAGACTCCTGGGTTATCTGGGGGCACCTTGTTATCAAAGCCACCCCTCTCGGGTTGCTTTGCTTGGTCTCTCCAAGTGATGTTCTCTGCCACACCAGGGCCAGCAGGAAGGGGCAGGGATCCACTGGTCTCTCAGTGGGATTCATTGTACCCCAGGAAGAAATGGCAGCAGGAATGAGGAAAAGGAGGACAAGAAGACAAGGGCTGGGTCACGTGGCAGCCTGTCAGCCTGGTTGGCGAAATGACCCCTGAGTAGCAGTGTGAACATTTATTCATACTTTAGCAAATTTGGTAACACATGACCCAAGGTTGCCTGGTGACTAATAGCTGACAGTAACCAGCCAGGATGCTTCTCTCAGGACTGAGGTAGCTTGACTGCCCTGGGCACTGAGGCCTAGTCCTGCTTTCCCGCCTCTGACCAATTTCCCAGCTTCTGTGGCTCCCAGCAGGAAGGCCCTCACCAGATGAGCGAAGGACAGCACCATGTCCATGGACTTTTCAGACACCTTCTCCTTCATGAAACACCCGCTATCAGGCATTCTGTTACAGCAACAGAAAACAGACTAAACTGTGTGCTTACTCTGCATCTGTGTAAGTCACCTAACTATGCTATGAAAGTATAAGCAAATGGGGAAAATTTCGGTTTATCTGGACACTACTTCTAAAGGTACCGCTCAAACCAGGGGTAAGAGGCTGTTATGCATGGACCAGGCAAGCATAAATTCAGCAAGCTTTTTGACAGTTCACAACAAGCACTTTCCCCCAGATCATTTCGTCTCGTAAACAACTGACTGACTGGTTCAAAATGCAATCTTCAAATATTTTCTTTAATTGCTCTACAGATACTTCGCGAAAACCTGCTGCACTACTGACGCTGTGCGGGGTCTCGAGGTCACCGGTAAGGAAGGATCGGCCTGCGTCCTGCTGATTGCGCAGGAGAGGTGAAGGAGACACCAGTTGCCTCTGGGAGAAGAGAGCAGGCCCATCAGGAAAGCTAAATAAGCAAGATTAAAATACACATGCACACGTACACACACACAAACACACACACACACACTATATATATATATATATATGTATATGTATATGTATATTATATATATATATATATATTATATATATATACTATTCTTATTTCTGCTTCTATTTGCATTAAAACAAAACCATGCCAAAAGATACCTCAGTGGTCTAAGAGCCTACCTGGCAAGCATAAAGACCCAGGTTTGACCCCTGCTACCACATGCCATGCCCACCCTGAGCTGAGCTGGCCACTGAAATCTGGCATGGTGGCATAGACCTGTCATCTCAGCTCTGGGGAGACTGAAACAGGAGGATCACTATGAGTCTGAGCTGCATAGTGAGACCCTATGAGAAGGAAAGAAAGAGAGAGAGAGAGAAAGAAAGAAAGAAAGAAAGAAAGAAAGAAAGAAAGAAAGAAAGAAAGAAAGAAAGAAAGAAAGAAAGAAAGAAAGACAAAGAAAGATGTATCATCCTAAATCTAAGCAACTCAAACTTGAAAGTATATATTTTTTAAAAAATAACAGTGTGAAACATTCATTACACCGTCAGTTACATGACACATACAACTGCAAACACTTCTTAAAATACGCAGTGGTCCCTAAAGTGTCGAGCATCACAGTGCTTTTCAAGCCTGCTTGTTCACCTGTGTTACAGCAAATTGGATAGATGATGCAAGCTGGATGTGCCTGGAGATGAAATCTCCTCGTGCTTTCAGTGATTAGGTCTTAGCAAAACAGAATTCACTGACTATGGAAAGTGGCCATGTGGCACAGCTGGCAGGAGGCTGTCCGGCCCTCCTCTGCATGGACATAGCTGCTACAATGCCCTGACACTTGTCCTGCGCACAGGGGCCAACCACTGCCAACACACTGGCAAGCAGGTGGCTCCTGGGCTGATGTGTACGGTGTGCTCAGCATGTTCCCACGTAACGTGGGAATCCCACAGGAGCAGGTCCCCAGCCTGAGATCTTCTTGATGAATCATTCTTGCATCTCAGCTCTGCCACACCCTTGAGGTAGCCTGCTTGTGGCAAAGAGTTATTGCAACAAAGGGAGAAGGCAGGCGCAACCTTCCCTGGTCAGGTGGGTCGGCGTCAAAGCGAGTGGCAGAACCGCCCTCTATCCTGAGCACAGTATTAATTGTGGGACCTCGGAGGAGGCCCAGCTTGGCAGCGAGTCACTTGGCAGCCCTGCCAACTTCGGGGAAGAAGATTCCATCATCTGATGACACAATGCGCTTGTAAGGCACAGGTGCTGAATTGTGGGATCCAGAACAGGTGTTGAAGCTGCACTCAGGCTGCTGTCCCTTAGACACAGTGGCTTGGTGACCGTGGCTATCTCTACTTCCTTCCTCGTGGCTGGTGGGTCCTGTACTGGAGCGCCACTGTCACAGAAGGCTCTGAGGGTGCTTTCTTCAAACTGTCACTTCAGGTTTCTTGAGAAGGTTTGGAAAGGGCGGCACCCACGTTGTTCAGTCAGTGGCTACCATCAGAGCCATTTCCTTCTGGCTTTCTACAATGGATAACCAACTCCTGATTTCAGGCCCAGCTGGAATAATGTCTTTCCCCAACATGAAAGTGAATTCTATTTTATTTATCCTGTTTTGTCCTCTGCCGCTAAAATACTGATTTCTTTTTTCAGAATTCGTAGCCAATAAAAGAAAAAGTCATTTCCAAGCATGACCCAACTCCAGGCAGGATTCTGGAGTGCACCGCCATAACCCGTGGCTAGATCCTCTAACCACACCGATCGCAATGCTTCTGCAGCAAGGGTGTCAGGCACACCTTGGGGAAATCTCCAACACCAGCTGTGAGCTGATTACCCACTGCTGCCTGAGTTAAGAGCTCCCCCAAGGACAAATCTCTGAGGGACACCAAGCTAACTGCAGGGAGGTGGGAGCAGTGATGATAACATAAAATTCACGGGCATGAGGGAAGCTGCTTCCTGTTGTGACTTCCAGTTCTCTAAGCAGCTGTCATGGAATCAATTCAGAGACAGAATTTCTTCATGGCAGTTTAGTTCCTTCCCACAGGCATCAGCTTGAAAGGGTCTTAAGTACCTGCTTTAAACCACCATCTTGCAAAATCTCTTCTCCTTAAACTACGTAAGTCATAGAAAAGCTTTCTGGAAGCTGGGCTGAGGTAGTGGGAAGAATGCTGAGATGAGAGAGCAGAGCTCTGCTCCATTTCCAGACCAGCCTGCAGCACATCGGCCACCTCTTCAGACCTGAGATTTGCATCCCTACAGCAAGACGCTGGGCTACGCAATGAGGCTGCTGGGTTCCCAGCTGAGGAGCTCTGTACCACCTGAATGGTATCACCTATCCTTCAGCCGTGGACTCAACCTCAGCCTGCACTGTGCCCTGGTTTTCTGGAAGCCTTCCAGAAGGCCTTGGAGCTCTTTCTGCTACCAGTCACTACAGAACTTAAGCAAAACATGGATGCCTCTGCAAACCAAGCAGCTGGACCAGATGGCCTCTGTGGACACAGTTAGCTCTAAGACTCTACAGGTGATCCTATTCTATTCTAGACTATTTTCTGAACTTAGTCATGTTGATGCAGAGTGTCGTTGTGGTTGTTGTTATTTTGTTTTACATTGCTACTTGTTCTCTTCAGTGGCAGATTGTCACTTCTTACCTTCACCACCCTACGGTTCACTCAGTCTGTCAGTGGCCAACTGGCTCATGGACACCGATGTGATTACTCAGCTCTGTGTTCCCATGCTGTGAGCTACCACTGCCTGAAACAATACAGTGACTCCTGCTGAGCAAGCAAAGCAAACCTGAAGGATGTGATTCCCTGAGATTTCTCCAGTGGGCCTTACATGTGCCTGTAAGAATCACATGACAAGACAGGGCAAGGGGAGGGTGCCGAGTTTTCTATTTTTCTTTTTTAAGTTTAATTATTACTGTTGTTGTTGCTATTATTATTTGCAGTGCTGGTGTTCAAGCCCAAGCCCTTAAACAAGCTCAGCAAACTAGGCCTCAATATTTATTTCCAATAAACAAAGTTCTCCTCCAACAAATTGATATGAGTGTTCAACAGATTGACAAATAAAAATGGAATGCGCTTTAGGTAAAAATTTGGAGTAAGAACCTGCAGCCTCACTTGGCTATCTGGTGTCCCATTAATGAATGTCCCTTGGAAACAATATGTAGACATCCTGTGATTTATGCAATGCCATTGAAAAGCTACTGCCTACTAGGGGCGATTCTGGAAAGGGGAATAGGAACCTTCAAAATCGAGTCCTGAATAAATTTAGCAAAGAACACTGCAAAATGTTTCAAAATCCACATTTTTTCTAGACTCTGCAAGTTGACTAAAGAATTACAACAATATAAGGAGTTCAGGAGAAAATGGATTATATTCTTGCGGTGTGTTAACGGCTCACTCTGACCCTTGCTGCGTTTGTTCCCTGACACCGCTGGGACAAACCGCCTCACACTTCATGGCTTTAAACAACATTAATTTACTAATTCATTGCCTGACACTTCTGTGGGCCAGAAGTTCTAGCTGGGGCTCACTGGGATGAAATCAAGATGACAGTGGAACTCCATTTCATCCTGAAAGATCCACAAGAGAATTCTTTTCTTATCTCCTAAGGCCTCCTTAGGCTTCCCTCCATCCTCGGTTAGGGCTTCCTTCCATCTTTAAAGTTAGTGATGGAGGGTAAAGTCTTTCTCCCAGTAATTACACCAACCTTCTTTTCTGCCACTGTCATCCACACGCAAGGGACCCTTCTGATGATACCAAGCACGCTGAGATGATCCATGAGAATCTCCCTGTCTTAAAGTCACCTAGTTAGCAAACAAGTCTGGCCAGTGATATAATTCCCCTTTTCCATGTAACATGGCTATGCACAGGTTCGCTTCAGGACACAAGCACTAGATGCAGGCAAGGCTTTCCAAATAACTTCCCTATTCAGCTCTGTGGTGGGATTTGAAAATTACCACCCTCACAAAGACACTAGTTTTGACATCAGCAGCCTACTAGCACAAGAACAGAAGAGTAGATTTGCAGTTCTGAAAAACCAAAACAACAACAGCAAATAAAAACTCTTTTACCAGTTAAGTATTACCATGTGACTTCCACAGCAGATGTAGAAAAGAATGGTCTTATTTGGACTTGTCTCTATTTAACCTGACTTAACACATGCTCTACGTGAATAGTCTTATGTCCAGGACACTTATTGAATGATAAATGGCAATCATTTAACACAAATAACAGCTTCCTGAGGCAACGGTAGCATATGGGGAAAATGACAGGCTTATCATACACCTTAAATATATAAGGAATAGCATATGTGTAAACAACTTCAAAATGCTCTGACGTATTGTTAGAAATCAGAAAGATGTACACGTACAGAGTTGCATGTATGTCCAGAGAAATCCTGATAAGGCCCTGATCTCTAAACTCTATAACTTAAAGCTCTTCTATGAAGAAGTGAAAACTATTACAGCACAGGTTCTCTTATATCCTGGGTCTTTATTGACCTGTGCTATAATATCCTATAACTCAGAGGTGTCCCAAATTTCCTGGTCAAGGAGATTATGGGACCTCAGAGGAAAGGGATGAATGAACTGTAGTGCGTCTAAGGAGAGTCACCCAGAGAAAAACATTCTC
>PVJA010043683.1:0-16655 GCA_004027025.1 Myocastor coypus | reverse complement strand
GGGAGATAGCTCCGAGGCACAAGTGCCTGCTGGGCAAGTGCAAGGTCGTGAGTTCGAACCCTGGTCCCACAAAAAAAAAAAAAAAAAAAAGACTAGGCATAGTGGTGCACACCTGTAATCCCAGCACTCAGGAAGCTGAGGCAGGACCACTGAGAGTTACAAGCCAGCCTAAACTATATAGCAAGATCCTTCTCAGCTTTCATGAGTATTTTTCTTTCTTTCTTTTTCTTTCTTTTTTTTTTTGTGGGACCAGGGTTTGAACTCATGATCTTGCACTTGCCAGACAAGCACTTGTGCCATCTCCCTGGCCTCTAGCAAGATCCTTCTCAAAAGAAAAAAAAAAAAAAAAGATAAATAATAAAAAAAATCTGGAAGACTATAGAAACAATCTGCATTGGCTTCTATACTGAAATAGAATAGGGTGCTGCCCTGGGGCATACACATCACTGTCAGCTGTGCTCAATGATGAAATGAAGGACACTTTGAGCCCTGCTCTGCTCCCCTCCACCAGCAGCATAGGTGAAGAGGATGTAAAGGCATCATTTCCATCAACAGAAGAGAAGGGGCTGGAGAGATAGCTCAGTAGAATAAGCACTTTCCTGGCAAGTGCAAGGGCCCAAGTTCAATCCCTGGTTGGGGGTGGGGATCCACCAATACAAGCGCAGCTGTATGTCAGATCTCAGCTAATTCAGCTTTGTAGCTCGAGCAAATCCTTTAATAACTCAGAGCCCTAGGGTTTTTTTGTTTTTTTTTTTAATGTGCAAAGTGGATGGCTTTGATGGAGGACCTCCACAGGCTCCCCTGAATATGATTGTGCTAGAGCTATAATTATCCCTGCATAATTTAGTGCACTACCCATGAGGATGGTATGCAGCAGCAGGGCCTCGATTTGCTTCCTCATACACTTCTCCATCTCCTCTTTCATCACAAAGCTAATGGTAATAGCAAACTGGGCAAGTTCCAGACTCAAAAGTCAACACCAGCGAAAATTCTGTACCTGAATTTAGTGGATCAAAAGGAAGTAATTCTAAGATAGTGCCTTTCATCCTTAGAAAAGACATTTTCTTCTCTATGAAATATTCTCAGATCAGGGATCAAAAACCTAGCAAGAAGACTGATGGCAACAGATCTTGCAGGAAATATTTATCAGTGGAAAATAATGTACACACACATACACACACACCCCTCATTTATCCTTACAGCATGTAGGTCTGGAGATTCTGACTCCCCCTACACCTTTCTGCTCTCATAAATATACAGAAAAGAAGGGAGTATCTGAGTTTAGAGAAAAACAAGTGAACCATTCTGGTGGCTACAGATCTCAGGAGTATGAAGAATCCTTGCTGAGTGAGGGATTCTGCTCACCTGGCTGGACCTGACATGCCTGATAGATACTGTCTGATTAGCTCAGAAAAAGGAGATGAAACAGAAAGGGGAGGACAGCCCCCACATCGGCCAACCTCCCTACCTCACCAAGCCTTAGGCCATGGGGTACTTACTGTTCCCCTTTACGCAACCATGAGGGACCAGGAGTGTTTTTCTAGGAAGAGGTTCAAGTGCCATTGACAGTGACTTAAAAAGTCATATACCTGTCACATATAATATTCTGTCATACCTCTGCCTAGCTACCCAACAGGCTCCCAAGAAAATTGATTTTCAAATACTTCCAAGAAGAAATTTAAGTCTAGGCCAAGTACTGACAGGGATCTGAGAACATGGTCTATCTGTGAAAGCTCAAACTTTCATGCTTTTCCTAAACTACTTTGGGAGCACAGCCAAAATGACATGTTGCTGAGAAGTAAAGGCAACCCAAGAATTAACCCAGTTCCACAGGGTAGTGGCTGGACTCAATTCAGTCACTCTTGGTGGCAGGAGAGGCAACAGGACAGCATGAAGCACCCCTGGCCCTCAGTCCCATGGCCAGGAATCTAATCCTATTTCTGCTTAACTCAGTCTGTGACCTTGAACACGCCCCTTCCCTCCCTGGCTTTGGGTCCTAATCTGGAAAACATGCAGCATAGAAGTACAGCAGTGATCTACAACAGTTTTTAAAGTGATGGGCATTTTGTTTCAGTAAAATTACCCGACATCAGGCCCTTATTTTAGGCAAAACAGCTGACTGAAAATACACATTACCTCTACTCCCTCTAGAAATTGTACTGAATTATTAACAAGCTGGGTAGTACATCCCCGCAGTCCCAGTTACTCAGGAAAGTGAGGGAGGAGGCTTACTTAAGCAGGGGAGTTCAAGACCAGCCTGGGCAACATAGCCAGACCCTTTTTTTTTTTTTTTTTTTTTTTGAGACAAGAATTTTGCTATGTAGCTCAGGTTGGCCCTGAACTCATCCCATAGTCCAGCCTGGCCTCAAGCTCAAGGCAAGTATTCTGTCTCAGCCTCCTGAGTGCTGAGATTACAGGCATGTACCACCCTACTACCTGGCTGTGACTCTGACTCTTAAGCAGGCATTAGTGAGGGTGTGGTGGTGCCTGGGTTTAGTCCCAACACTCTGGAGCCTAAGGAAGGAGGCCAGCCTGGACTACACAGTGAGTTCAAGGCCAGCGTGAACTATACAGCAAGACTGTCTCCTAAAAAGTTTGTATGGCACCCGGGAAATAGCTTGGTGGTCTAAGTGCCTGCCTGACAAGTGCAAGGAGCTAGGTTCTATCCCTGGTACTGCATGCTATGCCAACCCTATGCCAAACTGGCCACCAAAACCAGCCATCATGGTGCACATCTATAATGCCAGTGCTGGGGAGGCTAAGACAAGAGGATCACTACAAGTCTGCACTGTGCAGTGAGACCCTGTACCAAAAAATAAATAGCATGTATGAATAAATACTACTATTCAGTGACTCTTCAAAACGGAAGTAGATGATGATCTCCATCTTACATGAAGAAACTGAATCACCAACACCCGCAACTTGTACAGTGCCTCAACATTCAACATTCTGGAGGCACCTCTGAGGGTGTGTCAAGAGGAGGGGCCAAAACAGGCCCTGCCGGTCTCCTCCAGGCAAACAACTACTTGGCCATGCCCACAGCCCTAGCTGGGGATGGGAGGTTCACTTTGGACGAGGTAACCTGCCACTCCAGATTAGGGGACACAAGGAAGAACTTGGAGAATAAGGAAGTACTTGGAGCTGAAGTACAAAGGAGATAGACACACACCCTCCACCCCCTTCTCACCATCCCCCCACCCAGGTTAACAGCCAGACCTTTCTGCTTCCACAAAGCAGGAGGATGCTCAGAGGGAGACTGATGGACACACTTGGTACTTGGATTAAGCATTCTACTTTATGTAGATGCTACCTGCCAGTCTTTTTCTCAGTGTCTCAGAAGTCTTCCTACACTCATGCCCACAAACTAAATCTTAATCCAAAACCTCTCTGTTACTATTACTCTTCAGCATTTGCTACTGAATGTTTTTACTGCCACAACTCGACTGTTCTGCTTACAAATCTCTAGCAGCCTTGGCACCTTCCACCCTGTGACCATGGTGGACAAAAATCTCTCATTAATTTTTACGCCCTCTGGATCCTAGAGTCCAGCTTATTTTTCTTAGTTCTCCTGTTAAGACCATCCACCCCTCTCCTGGAAAGCCATTTCCTTCAGGCAGGATTTCCAAGGGATGAAAATTTATGCCAGGTGTAATACAAAGAATACCATGAGCTTTCTCACTAATCCTCACACTAACAAACCATCCCTATTTTTACATTTAGAAAACTGAGGCTTAGAGAGATTAAGTGACTCTACAAGGTTACAAGCAGGATTTTAATCCAAATCCTTCTGAGCTGAACTCTTAACCATCCTACTCTACTGTGTCCGGCAGTCTGACACAAATCCATGCAAGAAGCGGTTTTCTGAACCATGTAGAAAGTATGAGCAGAATGACTGCTCTGAATTGTTCTATTTTTGGTGCTTTTTTATTTTTAGTTTTTAAGCTTCAGCACAGAATTCTTTGTGTCTTAAATAGTATGATAAAAACATCTCAACATAACATGTAAAATATAGGATATTGCCAATATTTTTCCCTTATCTGGTAGCACACCAATATATGCAAGAGTAAGTATAGTTGCCAGGGAGATAGCTCAGTGGCATAAGCACCTGCCTGGCAAGCGCATAGTCCTGAGTTCAGTCTCAGGTATGAAAAAATAGTAAGTATAGCTGATGGTTCAAAAGAACAAGTAGTATGGGTAGGCACCTCCTTGGCCAAGCATTACCTTTAAAAACCAGGTCAATGTCAACTTTAGTCAGAATACAGTATTAAAAGAGTTTCAGTCCAGCTTGGATTTGCCTATTTTATTTTGCATTCCTGGTCATTTCATCCATAGCCTGATTTCTCAGTTATAGTTCTTTGCCTCTGAAGCAGTACTATAAAATATAAGGAATGTCTACTCAAGATAAAAGTTTCACCAGAAAAACAACATAATAGAAATGACAAAGCTTTAAAAAAAAAAGAAGTATGCTTGATTTCAGAAGTACTTAGCAGTTTTTTTAAGAAAGCTTACCATAAATACTTCCTAAAACAAGGGGTTTTACAGCATCCTGTATATAGGTGCAAGGATTTACTCAGGCCATTAGTCAAATTCTGCTTATTAATTTGCTTCTCACATACCTTTTCATCTGAGGATGTCAGAAAACATCTGATTTTTCTTTTCCCTAATGACCTGTTGTTAGCCTACTTTTTTTTTTTTTTCCCCCCAGAACTGGGGATCGAACTCAGGACGTTGAACTTGTCTGGGAGGCACTTGTGCCCCTGAGCTATCTCCCTGGCCTCAATCCAATGAGCTGTTTTTGTTGTTGTTGTAATTTAGGGAAGGGTCTACAGGGTGTTCAGGGTCTCACTAATAGATCAGACTCGGTGATCTACCTGTTTAGTCTCCCAAGAGCTGGGATTACACACCCAGTCTCAGTTCCCATATCAGCATGGCCCTCGGGGTGGGCCTGGCATAGCCCCAGGGATCAAACACCCAGCCCCTGCACCTGCTCAGAAGTGCTTTAATCCACTGAGCTATTTGGCTAGCCCTGTCCTAGCCTTTATGCTTTAAGTCAGCTGGTTTCCTAAGTCTACCATTTCAACATCACATTATTGTGTCCTTATAGAAGCAATCTCTCAGTTAAGAAACATAAGACGTCAGCTTACAAAGTGAAAAAGCAGATTCTTTCCTAAATCCTTCCTTGCTTAAAAAATTAAATATATAAGACCAAACACAGAGTCAGATGTGGTAGCGCACAACTGTAATTCTAGCACTTGAAAGACTGAGATAGGAGGATTATTGCAAGTTCAAGACCAATGTGGGGTACAAAGTGAGCTCAGGGCCAGCATGAACTGCATAGCAACACCTTGTCTCAAAAAGACACAGACACAGACACAGACAAACAGACACACACAAAAACCAAACATAGGTACTTTCCAAAACCAAAAAATGAAGCCAAACCGCAAAGTGATTCCATAGTTACAGAAAGTAACTCTTCTTTGGGGTGATCTTGTCCAGTTACCTTCAGCACAAGTGCTGGTTTTTGGTACTATTTCCTTTTCTCTTAGCCCACCCAGACACCCCAAGAGGAAAGTACTTGTACCATTCAGGGTTCAGGAGACCTATGAAATTACAGGCATTTGAACAAAGCAGTTGCTTTCAAAACTACATTCTCACAAGGACCGGGGTTTGATCCCCATCATCACATGTCACGGTGAACTTGTCCCTGAACGTGCCAAGCTGGGCACTCACGAGTGGTGGCACAAGCTTATAATCCCAGCACTGGGGAGGCTAAAAGCAAGAGGATCACTATGAGTCCCAGCTGTGTAGTGAGGTCCTATACCAAATACATTTAAAAAAACCAGAAACACATTGTCACCCCAGCTGTAGGCAGCTACCTAAGTTGCCTTGTGCCTAGACACACTCTCTTCTGAGAGAGCAGCAACAAATGGTTGGGTGGCATTCTGGGTCTAGTTCATACCACTTTTGTGTTTACTACTGCAACACAGCCACACAGTTGAGAAAAGAAAAGAACATAACATGTTATCCAAGGTTGTATTGAACACAGATCTCTTCTTGCTTCCAGTTTAAGTAGTCTTGTGTTAGAAAATCACTTCATGCTTTAGATGATACATCTTTAGTGAGTAAGCCCTGGTGAAGTTTTTCCTGCAGCGGTCTTACTGAAATAGTGTACTTCCTGAGTAGAAAACACATGATATTTGTGGTTCTGAATTCAAGTGAACCACAAGGCACGGTTAGACGCTAAAAAGGCCCATCTGGACTATTTGGACTTGGTTATTCTGTACTGCTGGTGAAAGGAACAATATAGTTAGTAAGAGATAATGTACATTTTCCAGTTGATCACCATCATCCACTTTAACATTAATGCTAGAGATGCTTAGAAGTAAAACCCTCAATATGCTTTCATGTACTGAGCCTGTGGACTAACCAAAAAGTCCTCCTGGACTTGTTCACTTCCTGGTAATGTCTGATCACTTGGTAAACTCTGAGATGCACTGATAGACTGGAACATTTCCTCATGGACCTCTTAATCACTTAACCTTTCTGCTTTGACTTGACTATCACCTTCAGTGCACAGAAGCAAGGTAATTTTTATGCTCTTGCTGGTCATGGAATTAGTTATCCTACCTGCTGAGATGGGCCAGGTAAGTCTAAAGTCTGGGCATTTTCTGCCTGTTTAGCCTTCTCAGACTGGGTTCTTTGATCAATTCCAAAAGGGAAAAAAGCTAAAGAAGTCAACTCCTTGATTTCAATTTTCTGTGTAGGAAGCTGAGGAACTCAGTACCTGGGGGGTTGGGAGGGTATTTCTTTGTGTGCTCCGTTTACAGGACTCTCTGGAGACAGAGCAATGTAGCTTTTGTGATTTCTCTGGGATTCTCAACAGACAGAAATGATCCTTTCCAGTATACTGTTTTCTGAAGATACTGAAGAAATGCTTCCATCTCAAGAAGTAGATTTATAGTTAGAATTTTTTCCCCCAGAATTTAGGCTCTTTTCTGGCTGGCTACTGGATGTATTCCATAAAATATTTGGTTTCATAAACTCCATACAGTGCTCAACACACTAAAAATTTGCATATAGCTGACTGAAGCTAGAAAATCAATATTTTCTGTGTTGACAGAGTGGCAATGTAAGCATATTCTAAAATGGATATAAAGCCAGTTGCTCTCACATGAATCAGATCCAACATGTTCTTGCTCCTATGCTGCTTGGTCTATTAGCTTGGTGCAACGGAAATCACTGCAAGCTGCTATATCACCTATGTACCTGGGAGATTTTGTCCTGGGCACTAATAGTGACATCAGATAATGTCCATCATTTCATAGCATATTTAGCTTTCTAGCCACTTCCTCACTGTAGGAAGTAGAGCTATGAGGGAATGCTTTCACACTCATCATTTCTTCCCTCCTCTACAGATGTAAATGCAAATCCTCTTAAAGGATCCAAACAAATCAGAAATGTCTTTGACTGGGATCATGTGATTCAGAGAGGAAGTATGTCTTTAGAGTAAAGGACAGTCATAATCCAGGGTCTTCGCACTACGTTCAAGTTGCGTGCCAGCCTGAGGGGTGGAGCGAGGGCTCCCAGGGAGCCGGGTGCAGCCTCAGTTGAGGGACGTTGGCCCAGGGCAGGAAGCAGTCTGGGGAGCTGGTAGGGAGCAGGTGATTACGGCAGCCCCCTCCCCAAACAGCCCATCAGCCTAGGACCTTGGAGGGAGGGAAGTGGAGCGTGGGGCATGGGGTATCAGCTGAGTAGCTGCCCGTCTCAAGAGTACAAGACCAATTGTAAGCGCTCTTTGAGAGACCAGAACGAGATCTAACAATCCAGGAGAGGCAATGACTCCTGAGAAGCCTTCACTTCGGCACAGCACAATCACTTTGGGGCACAAAGACGTCTATGTATCAAGAGAAGATGCTCCAGGGCGCCTACCAGCGTATGGAGCCAGCCCCCACCCTTTTTCACGGGGAGCCCGCGTACGTGAGCACATCTCTGGTCCGTGTGACAGAAAGAGGCAGGCACTCATGCCCCCCACACCGGGCCCGGAGGCTCACCTCTCGCCCTCCCTACCCAGGGCTGAAAAAGGCTGTCTGTCCCGCGTCTTCTCCCAGCTTGGCCTCCAACGCCCTCTCTCACCTCTCAGTCTCCTTCAGCCTCTCTCACCATCCCTCGCCCCCTGTCTTCACAGTCCCGGTCCTCCGCCCCTCTTTCCTTCTGGCTCGGCTCCTCTCCACCCAACCAGTCGCCGCCTAACCTTGAGCGTCACGTCGCACAGCTTGCCCTGCCGTCGGATTTCCTCCATGACGCCGTAGCCGCGACTAGGCAACTCGGACACCGAGAAGTGCACCAGATCCTCCAGCTCCTCCGCGCCGTCCTCCACCATCTTCCCCGGCCGCCGCGACTGCGCAGGCTTGGCCGTTGGGCTCCACACTAATGAGGGCGGGGCGAGGGCGCGCGCCGACAGCAGGGAGCCGCAGGGAGCCGTTACGGGATGGGCCCGGGAGGCAGCCGTAGTCGCAAACACCTCTGCGCCGGAAGCCCGTCTGCCCCGCTTCCTGGTTCCACCACAGCCTTCGTTTCCCATCATCCATGATCTCAGCTTTCTGCATACACCTCCTGCACTCTCTTTAGATTAAAGGGTCCTATTTGCCATCTTTTGATTCGCTCCTGAACTGAGTCGTATCGTCGAAAGAGAACTTCCGTTTTTATTTCCGCCACACTCCAAGATACTTCCGGAATCCCCGGAAGCGACCTGTTACCATGGCGACTGTGTACACGGAGTGGAAGCCCGGCCTGGGCTGCCCAGGTCTCCAGCTGCGTTTGGGTTACCGCAGTTGCAGCTGTCACGCCTGGAAAGTGTCGCTGCCTAGCGAGCGGTGAGAAGGGACCACGCGCTGGTGGGGTTAAAGCGAAGGGAGGCCCGATGGGGTGTGTCCCATCGCGCTCTACAGCGGAGCTCCCGGCTTTGCTTACTTTTTTGTGAAATACCCTGGTAGAGGAAGTGCGAGGCATCAGAGGGACCCTTTCAGCCTCATAGTAACTTGGGGTTTTCTCAGCTAATGTTTCCTGGCCTCACAAGGATTCCACGAGGGTCCCACGTAGCTCCCAAGACAGATGGTGTGAGGCGGAGTACCAGAGGTCGTCTGGACTTTTCGCTCGTCAGTTTTCGAACTGGAGGGGGCTTCGGGATCATCAATCCGAAGCCCTCACTTTACAGATGAGGAAGCTGCTCCAGAAAGAGACAGAAATGGGCCCAAGGCCCCCTGTAGCGCACAGTCCCCCCCCAGGGTTCCCGCGTGTTAGGTGAGGAAAAGGAGAAAGGCTACTTTTTTTTTTTTTTGTACCAGAGATGGAACTCAGGACCTTGGGCTTGCCAGGCAGGCGCTTATGTCACTGAGCTATCTCCACTAGGAGGGCAACTGTTTTTTTTTTGTTTTTTTTTTTTTCACTTTTCTACTGAGCTTTTATTGTGAGTTAAGTCATGATTCAGGGTCCCAGGGTAGGACCATCATGTATCCAGGTCCCCTTTTACCACCAGGAGATGAACAGAGGATAGAGAAATAGGTAGAGTCAGTTCAGATTTTGCCAGGAAATGTGCCCTCAGCTCAGCGGTCCCAGGTTGTGACCCAGGATATGGGGCAGAGGGACTTGTACACTCACCGGTACCACTTGCAGACAGAGATATCGACCCCCTTTTCTAGGTCTACCAGCAGTTCCTGGTCTGGTTCTGATTGGGGAAGCAGCTGTTGAAAGGGGCAGTCTTGTAGTTCTTGATTTTGGTCTTGATATCTTCTGCCATAGTGCTGACCTCCTAATATGGCCCTGAAGCAGCAAGCAGGTCAATGTAAACCTCAGTTCAGAGGCCACTGTCAGACGGGAAGCCTAGAAAGGCAACTTTTGCCTGGATGCCAGGCTTATGTTTTTAGTCCAACGTTGGGTGCAGTCAGACTCAGTATTTTGGGTTTAGATGCTGCTCTGAAGCCATCTCTGCCTCTGTCCCAGGTCTGGAAGATATGGACCTACCTATTGCCTACAGATCCACTAGCCACTCTCTGGCTCTTGTTAAGCCTTCAGGGATGCTTGGTGGACATACTGTCCATTCCTACTCCTAAAACAAATAGGGAAACAGTGAGTCTCAGAACGGCCACTTACCCACTTTATAACAGCAGAATATTAAGGATGGTGAGAGCAGTGTTCCCCACAGAGTCCCAGGGAAGAGAACACTGTTAGCAGGGAGAGCACAGTGAGGAGTGGAACACGACTTTTTATACCTGAAAGCCAAAGGCTTCCTCACAGAAGGGCTGTGGGCTCGGGTTGGAGGACCTGTGGGAAGGGAGGAATGTCAAATACGCCTTGGGATTCTCTCAGTAGTGACTGAAGATGGATGCACACATGGAGACTCAGCCACCCTGTGACTTCCAGTCATGACCATTGCCATCAACCACCGTTCCGTGAATGCCTACTCTGTGCCAGGCACTGTCCCGGATATTGTGGGGGGATTCAAAAGAGTTAGAAGGCACAGAGCTAGCCCTCAGGCAGCTCACCAGTAATTTGGGTTTGGGAGCTGAAACCCACACAAATGAAGCGCCATAAAAGTGGTAACAAGCAGTATTTCAGTAAGTGTACAATGGCATGGGGCCCTTGAGTGTCTGGGTATCCAGGGGCTGCTAAGCATGTGGTGTAGCTCCTGGCATGCTTGGAGCTGTGGCATGAAGAGGACCTTGGGAAGCACAGATGGGGTGACTGCATGCGCATGTTGGCAATTTTGGGGTAGGGAAGGGGCGGACTTTGGGGCTTTTCTGACTTGGCCTGTGCCAGCCTTGTGCTATGGGCAGGCAGGGCCTTCAGAAGGAGCCCAGAGCGGCTGTGCTTCTTCATGATCCCTTTCAGAGGGCGCTGCGGATGACATCTGAACTTCCAGGCTAGAATTGGCCCTGGGTGCTGGTGTGGGAAGTAGTTCTGGTGTGTGTGGGGGGGTTAGAAATTGCTTATGTGTTTGAGTCAAAACAAGGGTCCCTCTTCCCTCAACTTCTAGGTAGTATAAATCATGCTGCAGGTAATAATAAGATGTTTTCCTCAGTTTGGGACTTGTGTTAGAGCTATTTATAGCTTTTAATTTCTGGGGCTTAATTTTGCAGACAAGAAAATGGTGAGGGCTTAAATTGAATAAGCCATTATTATCTTCACCCCAATATCTTTTAGGTTAATTTTAATCTTTGCTTTCTCAAGATAGGGTCTCACTTGTGCTTCAGGCTGGCCTCGGTCGCAAAACAATTCTGCATCAGCTTTCCAAATGCTGGGATTACAGGCATGCACCACCTCACTTGACCAGATTAATTTTCTAAGAATAAAACTACTAGATTATGTATCCCATAGTATCTAGGAAAAAGACTTCCATGAAGTAGTGACTTGAGGAATATAACTAGTGCACACACACTATACAAAGACAAGTGTGTAAGTGCCATGTTTGCTTACTTAATTTTGCAGCTACAGGACTTTTAAGAGGTCATGTTTTTGTTTTGTCCACATATTTGAAGTCAAACTGAAATAGTAACACCTTTTTCTGTTTAGCTGGCTTCTATAAGCACATGTTATCCCTTGATGATAGTTAATACTGTTAGTAAGAGGAAATCAGGTGATCACAACTTGATTCTGGAAATGAGAAAGGAAATTAATATTTTTAAAAGCTAGAATAATTATTGATAGGTAACAGCAGTGAGCCTCTTTTAGAAAATTACATGTAAAATGTTACTGATATGTATTTCACATGCTTTTTTTGTGGCACTGTGGACTAAACCTGGGGTCTTTACACTGAGCTACCTCTCCAGCCTGTGTGTATATATATGTCCCTTACATGCTGTGTATTAACTGAACAGAATTAATCATTGCAGACCCAACCTCAGCAAGAGAAGCCTGGCCATCCAAAGGCTCAGCGCTTACTAGCTTTACAGTACTCAGCACACGTGGGTTACAAAAACATTTCACTCCAGGGACCATAGTGTTTACACACTGCCATTAACAACCCAATCCAAGAGACCATGGCAGCTAGGGAGAGATCTGTCCCCCAAGACACTGTCTTTCTTGGGGGGGGGGGCAAATTTGCACTTCTGTAAGGAGAACTTCATCGCCTCAGCATCCACAAACAGCCGTTTTCTGGAACAGAGTAGCCCATGATTAGATGAGGGCTCTCAACTGGTTCAGACTCAGTTGGGAAAAGAGCTAAGTTGTGTGGTCAGGCACAGAAGTGCAACAGTAGGCAGGCACAGCTCACCAAGGCTGTGCAGAGAAGCGCTGTGCTCGAAGTCCACTCCTTCATATCTGCAGAGGAGTTCCATTACAACTACTTGTCTTTATCACCTTTAAGCTGCACACAGGCAAAGAGAATGCAAACAGCCAGTCCTTTTTATTTTTTACTTTTGAGAAAGGATCTCTATAACTCACAGAGTTGCCTGGGCTGGGCTCAAACTTGTGATCTTCCTGCCTCAGCCTCCCAGGTTGCTAGTGACTATAGGTGCGTGCCAAACTAAAACTTTGTTTGCTTCATAGGATATATATATATATATATATATATATATATATATATATATATATATATATTCTCCAATTAAAAGAAATTCCTGGGCCAGCTAAATAGCTCAGCAGACTAAAGTACTTGTTTCAGCAGAGTGCAGCTGCCAGCCCTGGTGTGCTGTGCCAGCCCTGCCCCTGGGACGTGCTAAGATTGTGGTACCAGGGATTGAACTCAGGGCCTTGCACTTACCAGGCAAGCACTTATTCCACTGAGCTATCTCCCCAGCCCCCTGTTAGGCTTCATACAAACTGTGGTTATCTGTGCTAGTATAAATGAGGGGAGACAAATGTACTTGTGGCTCCCTGGAAGAAAGTGGTAAGAGTATGCTTCCACTTCAGGAGAGGAAGAGGAAGTAGGGAACTGTGGTTTCTCTGTTGGATGAATGAGAGAGGAAGGACTGACTGCAGCCAAGGCTGGACTGCACTGTCCTGCTATGGCATCTTTTATATGGTCCATTTGGTCGGCTGGAGGTACAGAAAGTGGCTGCCTCTGAAGCACGGTGGGATGATAAAGAGAGAGTTTTTCCAGGTGAGGCTGAGGCAGGAGGATTGCAAGTTTGAGTCTAGCTGGGACATTTTTTTGGGTATCAGGAATCACACTCAGAACTTCAAGCCCACCAGGCAGGTGCTGTACCACTGAGCTATATCCCCAGCCTCTAGCCCAGACAACTTGGTGAGACCCTGTCTCAAAAAGTAATACAAGGTCTGAGGATATTGTTAAATGCAGAGGTCCTAATACCATGCACACAAACACCATAGTATATAACAAGAAAATATGTAAGTGAGGCAACCCATGAATGAATTTCTCTCAGATGCAGAACATTTCTAGAAAGAACAACTAAGACCACTAAAGGGAGGATTATCTTTGCTTTCCATTTCAGTCTCTTATAGTGGAGAATTAAGTTGCCTGTAAAGCCAGGAGTTTAATACCTGCTAAATAGGCACTGGCAAGCCAAAGGGCCAAAAGGAAGAGTGGCTCCTAGAGGGACAAGAAAAGCCCCGCACCTCTGTCTTTCTGGTCTTTTTTTTTTTTTTTTTTTTTTTTGAGACAGGGTCTCACTATGCAGTTCAGGCTGGTCTTGAGCTTACTTTTGTAGCCCAGGCTAGTCTTGAACTCACATCCATCCTCCTGCCTCAGGGTCCCGAGTGCTGGGATTACAGGCATGCGCCACCACACCCGGTTATGCTGGTCTTCTTGATGTCCCTTTCCTGGTGTTATTTGACAATAAGCTCTGAGTATGCATTGTTCTTTTCCCTCCAGCAAGGATGATGGGTTCTAAGAAGAAGGTTCATGCATTTGTCCGTGTCAAACCCACTGATGACTTTGCTCACGAAATGATCAAATATGGAGATGACAAGAAAGTAAGTCAGGGTGTCCATCCTTGCCACCAGGCCTTGCAGTCTCTGGTTGCTGTCCTATGTCATTATTGATGGGCTCTGTTTAAAAAACAACTTGTTGGGGCCTGGCAGGATGGCTCAGTGGTCTAAAGCGCCTGCTTAGGAAAGCTTAGGTGACTGCAGGGACTGTGGTTCGATCCCTGGCACCACATGCTGCACCAGCCCTGCCCTCAGGGCAGGCTGAGCTGGCCATAAAAATAAATAAATAAACAAACAAAAGTTCTGAAACAAGAAAAAAAATAAAATAAGATAAAAAAATTCTTTAGCTGGGCATGGTGGTGCATGCCTGTAATCCCAGCACTTGGGAGGCTGAGGCAGGAGGATTGATGTGAGTTCAAGACCAACCTGGGCTACAAAAGTGAGCTCAAGGCCATCCTGAACTGCATAGGGAGACCCTGTCTTAAAAAGAGAGAAAAAAAATTCTTAAAAAAAAAAAACTTGTTGGGCCAGTGAGATAGCTTGGTGGTCTGTAGCGCCTGCTTAGGCAAGCTTAAGCAACCACAGGGACCACAGTTCCATCCCTGGCACCACATGCTACGCCAGCCCCACCCCTAGGGCAGGCTGAGCTGACCACATTTTATATCTATCTATCTATCTATCTATCCCTCTCTCTCTCTCTCTCTCTCTCTCTCTCTCTCTATATATATATATATATATATATATATATATATATATATATATAATTTTTTTTAAACAACAACTTGTTAAAGACCCAGACAGAATGGGTCCAAGTTCAGCTAGACTCCTGCCTCTGGGTCAAAAGCACAGCCTCACGATGCTGCTAAGAAGAAGGCCTCATCTTTAATTGCCTTATGATCATTTTAGCGTTAATAACTTTGCTTTCCCCCTCTATTTGCTTATAAAACTAGCATGTGGTTGGATCTGTCATTCTATACTCTCGCAGTGGGAATCGTCAGAATGTCTCCATTTGATTGCTGTTACAGTTACCTAGCAGCAGGGGAAGTCATCACGAGAAGAGGAAAGGCTTCTCCCACTTTACACCCTCACCCTTGTCCTGAGAACCCTTCGACAGGCACAGGGCATCCTGAGGGAGTGGGTCTTTCATTAGCAAAGGTCCAGAGCCCCACCATGGCCAACATTGAGGCATCTTTAAAGGAAGACTTTAAGGGCAAAATGCTCAAGCCTCAGTGCTCCTAGAAGTCAGAAAAGAGCTCAGGGGCAGCCCTGTGACAAATGCCTTGCATGAATTGCTTTCAGAGAATACAGTACATAGGGTATTTAGTATCTAAATAATTCAAACTTGTCTCTCTTTCTTTTTATGTATTTAGTGCAGGGTCTACAAGGTCTCACCATGTAGATCAGTCTCATAGTTATCTTCCTGATTTCAACCTCCCAAGTGCTGAGATTATAGGCATGTGCCACCACACACAGTCTCAGTCGCTACCTCAGCGCACCCCGAGGGCAGGGCTGGCATGACTTGTTGTGCCAGGGACTGAACCCTAGCCACTGCACTCTGCCTAAGCAGGCACTTTAGTCCGCTGAGCTATCTGGCCAGCCCCAAACTTGTCTTTCTTAGTCTTAGTTTTACTCCAGGTCTTGGGTCAGTAATTAGAGGAGCCAGGATAAATTTGAGCAAGAAGTTGGGCATGGTGGCTATAGCTGGAATCCCAGCACTCAAGGGGCTGAGGCAGGAGGATCGCTGCGAGTTTGAGGCCAGCCTGGAACCATACTGTTCAAGATCACTCTGGACTGCATAACAGTAGTCTGTCTCAAAAAACAGACAGACAAAAGATTTGAGCAAGAGAATGTTTACATCCAAAGGCTCTTATCAATAGGATTTTTATTAGGAACTGACTTTACTTAGGATGTCCTTAGGCTAAGTTCTGTCACTGTGGCTGGTCATCAAAGTGCATGCATCTAAACCTGCTGAGTATGGACAGGTTGGGCTCCATCTGTTTACTGTGATACCAAAGAGTAATGGTGTCTGAGAAGCCTAGAGCCTTTCTGTGCTGTTTTTTTTTTTTCTTTCTTTTTTTTTGTGGGACTAGGGTTCAAACTCACACCCTTGCACTTGCCTGGCAGGCACTTGTGTCACAGAGCTATCTCCCTGGCTCTGTGCTGTTTTGTCCTGACTCACACTGGCCCAGGGCCAGAGTGCAGATACAGAAACTCTTCAAAGTGCAGAGAAGAGGGGGCCTCCCCACTGTCAACCCCAGACCCAGTTCTCATCTAATCTGAGGGTCTTCTGTACTTACAGAATGTTTCTAAGCCTTGCTGAATAAGCACATGAAGCCAGGCATGGTGGTGCGTGCAAGAGGAGGCAGAGGCAGGGTTGCATGACCAGTCTGAACTATGCAGTGAGACCCCCCATCTCAAAAACAACCACCACCCCAAAAAAATCCAACGAACAAATTAAAAACATGATAAATGTACCTAACCCTGTGTACTGGTTGGAACCAAACAGAGAAAGTGCAAATGTTCCAGTCTCCTGATTTTGCCACCACAGCGTTGTGTGACCTTGCAGAAGCTTTTTCTTCCATTCCAAAGAATTTATCCACCTATGTGGGATCCCTGCCCATCTGAGAGCTATTTTCCTCTATTTTCTCCAGTTTAGGCCTCTGTCATCAGTGATTTTGTTTTGTTTTGTTTTTTGAGACAGGGTAGTTCTGACTGGTCTGGCTGGACTCATAATATAGCCGAAACTGGCCTCAAAACTCTTAGTAATCCTC
>PVJA010043682.1:0-16616 GCA_004027025.1 Myocastor coypus | reverse complement strand
GTTAGTTTTGAAACTTCTCTTTGATGTGGCAAAAGACTTATTTCAATGTAAGTAATTCATTGGAATTTTAGAAAATAAATTTAATTTCTTTTGAAAAATCTTATTGCCCAAGTTATTTAGGTTTTATTATTTGTCCCCTAGCATTGGTTTTAATTACATATAAGCTATGGCTGCATCTATATATGAGAAATTAATGGAAGAATTTAAACCAGAGACTACATAAGAAAGACTGAAATACCCAGAGTCTTTCATACATATTTATGGAGTATTTAGCTGCAGGTGAGGACAGCTTTCAACACTAATAAAAATGCAAAAGTAGGTTGGTCAGTAAGGTCACTGCATTTTGCATTAGTGATATGAAGAAAGGTGTACACTTTTATATTTCTTGTTTTAAATGTTTGGCTTGAAGATAGAAATACATTTTGTAAGAAAGGGATAGAACAACGAATTAGTAATGCTAACCCTAAACAAGAGGCTCCATACAGTCAAGGTAATAAATCCAAACCAGACCCTGTGAGGTCAGAGACCAGTTCTGTATTATTCTCCCAGCTACTGCATCCTAGAATAAAATATTTAATAATTAACCGTAGAGTGAATTTTTAAGGGGAAATGAAGTTAGGAAAGACTTCATGTATTTTGTGTAACTCAAAGAAGCACAGAGAAAGTTGGGCGTGGTGGTCCACGCCTGTAATCCCAGCACTCAGGAGGCTGAGGCAGGAGGACTGGTGTGAGTTGGAGACCAGCCTGGACTAGAAAAGTGAGCTCAAGGCCAGCCTGAACTGTGCAGCGAGACCCTGTCTCAAAAAGACCAAAAAAAAAAAAAAAAAAAAAAGCACAGAGAGAGGGGTGAAGCCAGAAGTTGATCAGTTCCATGTTGTTTCCTGAAAGGAAGATTTAGCCTCACAAGGGTGGCAGCTGTTGGCAAAGTGCTGAATTTCCTAAAAGCAGAAATAAGATGTTCAGGCATATGTGGATTAGGCAGCTATTGTGGGGATGCTTTCTGCTTAGAGTGATGGGTTCAACCAAATAATTGCCAGTATTATTTACTAGTATACAGTTAAGTTACCTTGACAAATTTTACATCAATTATCATGGGAGTTTATCAGAAGACATTTTTGTCAGCTTGTTTCACTTTTCCTTTTCAGTACATCTATGACAACGAAGCAGGATAACTTACCTAAAAAATCAGCCCTGAGCTCCTGAGTTATCCTTCAGCAAGTTTTGTTCTTAAAATGCAAATGGTTCACTGATGGATACAAGCACAGAAATCCAGTCTCTGTCCTTAGCCATATGGACATAGGGTTGCGATCTCCATGCTATGTAGGTGGAAAAATCCTTTAGCTGCTTCTGGGGGCCTGCCCCCCAAGTGACTGGGATATGTGTTTCTACATTAATGCATGGTGACTGGGTGCAGAGTGACCTCTGGGAGCAAGTGAGGCTGTGATTTCCTGTGGAGGAGTCAGGCCAGCTGACTGTGTCTCCTGCTGCTTTCTCAGCTACTTCTAGAGTAGGGAAAAAGTCTCAAGGCTGCAGATGTCAACAAGCAGGTGAAGTTGGACTTGGAAGAGTAGCAGGTATAGATATTGATCCAAATCTACAATTTCAAGTTTGGTTAGTTAAAATCAGACAAAGTCAAATTGTTTTTATAACAGAAAAAAAAAGAAGTATAAAACAAAGCTAATTGAATCACCATAGTTTCATTGCACAGTAGCTGAGTGCCTATATATAAATGTTTTTCTTTGAAAAAATTCTCAAAATTGTTTTAAAGTTTCATAATATTTAATAATTTAAATACATATATACAAGATAGGATAGATATACAGCTACTTTCTCTTAGTTCAATGAGAAGAAAGGTTTGTGCTAATATTGTTTAGACGAGATAGCATGTCTGCATCTTGTCCTCTGAATAACTACTACGAGGACAACAATATGCAATGTATTAATTATTGTAAGTGTGCTACTAACCTGTTTTGAAACTGCTTCATTGCTCTTTTATTTTTTTCTCATTAAGATGAATGAAAAAAGATAAACAAAACCCGAGGGAACTTATGAACACTAAATGCCTAGTTACTTTTCCTCGTTGCTGAGACAAAATACCAAATGCCTAAAGTTAAAGTGGGGGGCGGAGCTATAGCTCAGTGGGACAGCGCCTCCTTGGCAAGTACAGAACAGTCTGGGGTTTGATTCTTAGTTAAAAGAAAAACAAAATTAAAGGAGGGAAGGGTTATTTGGCTCACAGTTTGAAGAGAGGTTTCAGTGCACAGTTGGTGGGCCCTAAGACAGGGTGGCATGTCAGAGGGGTATTGCAGAACAGTTCCAGGCAGGCAGAAGATGGAAAAAAGAAGCAAGTGATAGACAGATAACAAAAGCTTTCATATTCTAACCAGGCTACCTAGCTACAGGGAAGTGCTAAGCCAAGCAGCTGACTAATTTAGTAATCACACGCTCTTAATCCCAGCATCACACATTCTGGACTAAACCACTTCAGAAAATGCTCAACCTATGACTGTAGGAGGCTTGGGAGGTGCATCTGAACAAAATCCATAACACCAAGCTACTCTCATAAAGATGCTTAAGGAAGCCCACAGGCAGAAGTCAAAGAAAGATAACTACCATCATTAAAGCATGTAAAAGTATAAATCCCACTAGGAGGGTAGATACATAAAAAGGAAATGAACAATAGTCAAACATTATTGAAACCATAGACCCTAGACCATGAAGATGAACAAGAAGAAAGATATATTCAGTATAATTAGGAGAAAACTGAAAACTGATAGGAAGCTCTTCATTTCTTGTTAGCATGAATGCGAGTGCATTAAATTCTCCAATTATAAACTACACTGTGTCTGAATGGATAAAACAACAAGACCCAACAAGACGCTAACAGATGCTTGTGGTGCCAGTAAAAGTATACAAAGACTGAAAATGAAAGACTGGACATGATTTCAAAGAAATAGAAACTGAAAGAGAGGGGTAGCTGTACTCTAACTGGAGAGAAAGCAGATTTGAAGACAAAAACTGTAAAAAGAGATAAAGAATATTACTTTATAATTATTAAGGGATCACAATAATATGATTGTACATCCACATGCACTGGATGCTGGAGTCTCCAGTATTAGGCAATGAACACTAGTAGGATGTACAGGCTTCAGTGCAATATTAGTAGAGGTTAGGATATTAATACGCCATTTCATCAAAAGACAGGCCATCCAGATCCCTGAAAAAGGAAACAGCAGAGTTAAATTATACTATGTAGACCAAATGGACATAATAGTAATTTATAGAGCATTAAATGCAACAGATTTGACACACATATTCTTTTCATCAGTGTATCTAGAATAAATAATATATTAACCTACAGATCTTAACAATTATAAAAAGAATCTCAGATCATATTCTACTTTTTTCTTAACATAATGGGAAAAAATCAAGACACTGTCTCAGTTATTCTTCTCTCATTGCTGAGACAAAATACAAGCACTCTGTATAGAGGAAGGAATGGTTTATTTAGCTCACAGTTAGTGGAGGTTTCAGTCTAATATTCAGAAGGTTCCAAGGTAGGGTGATACAAGACAGAGGGCAGTCATTCTCAGCAGCAGACAATAGCAAAGAGCCAAGGCAGCGGCAACAGCTACAGCTTCTAGAAAACCTCTCTCTCCTCCTCACATTGTAATGTGTATTACCCACCGACCCTAGGACAAGAATAGCACTCACACCCATAATCCCAGCACTGGATCATCAATTAATCAAAAACTCCAGAAACATGAGGCTGGGGTGGGGGGTGACACCTAAACATAAACCATGGTGGACATCAACAACAAAAAATTTAGAGATTATGCAAATGCGTGGAAACTGAACAATCCTCATTGCTCTGTGGATTTTCCAGGAATTTAAAAGGAGTGTTTAAAGATTTCTCAAAATAATTGAAAATGCAAACACAGCATTCTAAAATTTATGGCATACAATAAGAGCACAAAGGGAATTTGATCACAATGAAGGCCTACATCACCAAATAAACAAACAAATAGAATCAAATCAATAAAATCCAAAAAAGAAATGAAAGGAAGATTCAAAATTCAAAACCAAACAATATATCTCAAGGATTTAGAAAAACATGAACAAAGCACAAAATAGCAGGGGCAGGCTAAAAAGATCTGAGTAGAAATAAATGAAACAGACTAAAAGAGAGCACAAGAGATCAGTGAAATAGAACTGGTTCTTTGAAAAGATAAGACTTTTAGCCAAGACTAACCAAGAAGAAAAGAGAAAAGGCACAAGTAAATAAATTTGAACATGAAAAAGGAGACATTACAACTGATACAAAGGAGCATTGGGAGGATCTCTGAGGATTACTATAAAAAAAGGAATTACTAGTTTTTGGACATGCATGACTATAAAAACTCAATTATGAAGACATATTAATCTGAATAGACCAATGACAAGTAAAGAAACTGAATCAGTAATAAAATGCCTTTCAACAAAGAATTGCCCAGGATTGATGGTGGTACTGCTAAATTTGACAATTTTTCTTTCTTTTACAATAAAAAAGCCAATTCTCCTCAAATTTTTCCATAGAATTAGAAGAGAAAGAACACTTCCAAATCATTATATGAGAATAAAAATATTATCCTGTATTGAAGCCAGGTAGGGAGATAACAAGGAAGGAAAACTCTAGGCTGATATCCTGTCTTAGTTACCTTTTACTCGATGCTGGGACAAATACCCGACACTCAAGATGAAGGAAGGAAAGGTTTATTTAGCTCACAGTTCGTGGAGGTTTCAGCCCATATTTGGCTGGCCCAAGGATGAGCGGAGCAGGATGGAGAGCATCCAGTTCATGGTGGCAGAACAGTAGCAAAATGGTGGCAGAAGCAGCCAACCAAACAGGGCAGCAGAGCAACAGCAACAGCTCGAGTCTGTCTCTGTCTCTCTTTATATTACATTCAGGCTCTCCGCCTTAGCTCCCGCCCTAGGCTACACCCATAATCCCAGAAGTACTTCAACCCATAATCCCATCAGTACTAAAACCCATAATCCCAGGGATCATGGATCAAGTCTCAAATTCTAGAAGACTCCGCCCAATGACTACATGAGGCTTTGGGGGGACAACTACACATAGACCATAACATATCCCCAATGGATACAGGTACAAAAATTCTCAACAGAACATTAGTAAATTGAATTCAATAGCACATAAAAAGGTGACTCAGCACAATAGAGTTGCTTCCCCCCCCCATATAAAAATGGCTCACTATACGCAAATCAACAAATAATATATGTTATCAGAATGAAGGGTAAAATTCATGTGATATGATAAATATTAGTATTCCCTGATAAAAAAATCATGAAAAAATAAGTATAGAAGAAAAATAACTCACATGGTTTTAAAATAATAAACCCACACCCAATATCGTATTAAACAGAGAACTAAAAGCTTTTTTTATCTAGAATCAGAAGCAAGACAAATATATCCAGTCTCACTATTATTACCTAACATAGTACTAGAAGTTTCAGCAAACACATCTAGTCGAGTACTAGAAGTTTTAGCAAAAGCATTTAGTTGAGGAAAAGAAATGAAAGATTTACCAAATAGAATAGAAAAAAAAAATCAAATTATCCCTGTCTGTAGGTTTGGTACATTGGTACATTGCGTCAACTTGAAGAAGCTTGGTTCTTGGGCTCAGTTGGTTCTGGGCTGTGGGGGCCCCATCCTACAGGATGCGGAGGGCCTGCCCTGGGATGTGATTGGTTCCACACTAGAGACAGATGGGCCACCCCAGAGTGACTCAGCACAAAAAGTGTATAAAAAGAGTTGAGGAAGACTTTGTGCAATCAGCCCAGCCTGGCCTTGCCCTGGCTGCTTCCTGCCTGGCCCCTGCAACACTTCCTTGGAGAAGTCCTCATCTTTGGAGGAGCTTGATCTTCACAGCCATGCCACTTTGGAGGAGCTCTACAATGGCACAGAACTTGGAAGAGAGAGGCTTGATGGATGCCACAGCTGTTGCTCCTCCTCTGCTCTTCATTGTTTTCTGCTGCCTTGGAGCCAGCAGAGTATGAACTGAAACCTCTACAAACTGAGCTAAATAAACCTTTCCTTCCTTCATTTTGAGTGTCGGGTATTTGTGCCAGCAATGAGTAAAAAGTAAATAAGACAGTAGGTGATATAATTTTCTACATAGAAGAACCTATATAAACATTATATGTAAGCTCTGCCAAAACAAGTGTTACAACTAATAAACAAGTAAAGTGGCATGATCCAAAATCAGCAGTTTTGCTGTACATCAGCAGTGAATTTGCCGAGGAGAAAGCCATGAAAGCACTCCTTTTCACAATAGCTACCACCACCTCAGCAAAGCACCTGGAGTTAAACTTAACGAAGAAAGTGAAAAGCAACTACACTGAAGATTATACATGCTGCTGAAAAAGATTGAAGGAGATAGAAAAGATAGAAAGACCTTTCCTATTCGTGAAAGAAAGTATGTTGTTAAAATCTCTACACTACTACCCAAAGTGATCTACAGATTCAAATAAGTCTCATAAAATGCCAGTGGTATTCTTCTGGAACTAGAAATGCATAGTCCTAGATTCATGCGGAGGCACAAAAGACCCTAAATAGCTGGAGCAGTCTTAGCAAAGTAACAAAGCTGGTGACATCACAATTTCTCATTGCAAGAGATATCACAGAGCCATTGCAACAACAGCAACAACAAAGGGCAAGTGAAGTCTATCCTTTATAGAAGTACAGATGCGTACAAAACACATTAAGAAGCCTTCGTCACTACTGGCCACTACAGAAATGCCAATTACAATAACACTGACATTCCATCTTAGCCCAGAAAATAGCCATCATCAAGAAATCAAATAATGACAAATGCTGGCAAGGCTACAGGGAAGAGGAACCCTTCTGCATTTCTATGGGAAGATAGACTGGTGCAATCAGTGTGGAAAAGTCAAAGGCCTCTGTGCAGCCAAGGAAGCAGTATGGGGATTCTTTGAAAAAAAAAAAAATAAAGCTAGAACTTCCATTTGACCCAGGTGTTCCCCTTACAAGTATCTTCTCAGAAGAGCTAGGGCCATCGACTGCAGTGATGCATGCATACGTACCCTTATTGCAGCACAGCTTGTAACAGCTACCTCTTTGGAGCAGCCTACATTTCCTTGCACAGAAAAATGGATAAAGAAAATGGAGTTTTTACACACAATGTAGTTTCTAAAGAAAGACAAAGTAGAGTCATTTGAAACCATAAGATTAAATGAAATAAATCAGACACATAACCTTAAATACAACATAGTTTCTCCTACATATGAGAAACTGAAATTATAAATAAATAATGAAATAAAAGACAGATGATAGGAAATAGGCAGGGAGATGTTTCCCAGTGGGAAATGGATCGAGACCTGGAGAGAAGGAAAAGAAAGGGGGTTAAGAAAGGAATCAGGCTGTGCTGTGCGTGGACCAGTGTCCCTAAGGCCACTGAGCCATCCTGCCGGGCCCAACCAGTGTCCCTGAGGAAAGCAGATGCTACGTGCTGCAAGCATGTACTGGTAAAAATGAGAAAGAGATAAAATAAAAAGTTAGAAAATAGAATGTAAAAAGCAGATGAAAAATCTGAACAGTAAACCCACATATCACAGCCAGTTGATTCTCAATAACGACACATATGTTGGAGAAATGACGGCCTCTTCAATAAACTGAGGGGAAACTGAGTATCCACATGTTGAAAATTATCTGTCTCTCACTCTATACAAAAAAGTTACAACTCAAGGTGCTTTAAAGACTTAAATGTAAGACTAGACTCTCTGAGATTGCTGAAAGAAAACATAGAAAAACAGCTAAAATATTACTAGATCCAATAGTTTTCTAAATAAACCTCCAAAGCTCAGGAAACAAAAGCAAAAAAAAAAATAAACAAATGTAATTACAGCAAACTCAAAGGCCTCTGTGAAGCCAAGGAAGCAACCAATAGTGTAAAGGCAGTCTGCATAATATGAGGAATGTTTGCCACCTAACCATGTGATAGGGTATTGGTATCCAGGATATAGAAGCAACTCAAAGCTTGAGCAGTTCAGAAGTTTAAGTGACAGCAGTGGGCCAAGTCCTCACTTTGTAAGTGTCCTGATCCTGTGCAGGAGGAGGGTGTGGAGATGGTGCATGTGCCACACCCACCCTAACAAGGGGAAGCTGCTTACAATATAAGGCAGGGCAGAGGCTTATTTTCTCCCTTCTGCTTTTGTTATTTTTGCTGTCTTTTGCACGTTGAACTATTGTCCCTCAGCATGCCACCCTGTCATAGAGCCAGCTGGTTCTGGATGGACTGAAATCTCCACTGACTGAGAGCTGTATAAGTCTTCCCTTTCTTAATTGTTGTCTCAGCAATGGGAGAAAAGTAACAGACAAATAGTGCAGGGATCATCTATAGAGAAGGAGAAAGCGCCTGCCACCTATCCATCTGGCAGAGGACCAGCCTCCAGCATATATCAGGAACTCAAACCAAAAACAGCATATATAAGGAACTCAAAACAAAAACAAAAACTCAACTAATCCAATTTAAAAGTGGGAAACTTATTTCTCAAAATAGAAATTATAAATGGCTGACAGATATATCTACAAACACAATGTTTTGAGTTGTGAGAAAAATGCAGATCATAATCATAGTGAGACACCACCTCACCCCAGTTAGAATGAGTGCTACAGCAAAAAACAGTGCTGCAGAGGATGTGAAGAAAAGGGTTCTCATATTCGTTGTGGTATAAGAGTAAATTAGAACAGCAGTTATGGAGGACAGTGGGAAAGTTCCGCAGAAAACGAGAGGTAGATCGGCATTATAACCCAGCTATTATCTCACTGAGTGCATGTCCAAAGAAAACAAAATCCGTGTAAATCAGCATTACCAAAGAGAGGCTTTCATACCTATGTGTACTGTGGCACTACTCATAATAGCTGAGAAATGGAATCATACTGGGTGCCCACCCACAGAAGAATGGGCAAAGAAAACATAGTGTATGCTTGCCATAGAGTACTAGTCAACCACAAAGCAGAAAATCCTGGGATCTGCGGCACATGGATGGAATTTCGGGACGTTATGCTAAGTGAAGTATGCCAGGCATGGAAACACATGGAAAGCCAGGCATGGGTTTTCTTGTGTTTGTAATGCAATCTACTAAGATTTGACCTGGAATGGAAGAGTGGTGAATAGAGACAGAGAAAGGCATGGAGGAGGATGGTGGGATTTAATCAGCACACGCCATATGCATGTAGGGAATACCAATTGTACAAATTAACATACTAATTAATTTATAGTTACTATGTTTTAATAAAAAGTTTAGATATAGTTAAAAATGACTTTAACCAACATGCCTCAAATAAATTTACAGTGTAGACTATTTTGATCTTATTAAAGCGCTCTTCAAAACTGCTTGTAGATCTCTGTCTGTCTGTCTGTCTGTCTGTCTGTCTGTCTATCTGCCACTATCTATCTACCTAAATATCATCTCTCTGTCTTCCCATGTGCACAGACTCATTTGATTTACCAAAACTAGCGTGCTGCCCTCTGCAGCCTTATTTTCGTTTGAACAATACACCATGGCTTATGGAGATGTCTAACATGTTTGCTTAAATGGTTGTGTACATTCCACAAGATAGCTGTCCTACAATATGTTCAGCTGTTCCTTTTTCTCTTCCTCTGGACATCATGGTTTTTCATTCTTTGTCATTTCTTGCAGTGCCTCAGCAGCCACTTCTGAGTACACGTGTCCAAAAGTTTTCTGTTGGTCCCATCAACTGTCCAAGAGAGAGCAGACATAAGAAATTGCTGGGATTACTTTTTATTGTAGCTCTTCATTATACATTCTGATTTGCTTATTCAAAATAAAATAAGAAAATCAATAAGGAGATGAAGCATTTGCACTCATTTCCTATGAGGATATGGATTTTTGCTCCAATGTAATCTAAAATGAGACTGTATAAAAAAAAGTCTCTGATTTCATCTTGTGGTACTGGGCACATCATCAAAGAAGAGTAATCAAAATAAAAAACAAAAGCTTTCTGTTCAAAGAAATATAAATAGAGACTGTGAATGAGTTGGATGGCAAATGCTTCTTGTTAAAAATAATATTATTTTACTACAAACTAAACAAAACACTTAATGTTCCAATTCCATTTGGGAGCAATATATTCTCCGGGGCACAATTGCTCTTGCTAATCACAAGCTCAGAACTTCTTGGATCTTCATCACATGGAGAAAATACACCCAGCTGCCTCCCACGGAAAGTCTATAATTGGGAGTGGAAAGAGCACAGATAATGCATAGCTCTTACCCCATGCAAGAAAAGCCCACAAGGCATACAAAATTGTTTACATTGTATTCATGATGCTTGTGACACAAAGGATTCTGAAAACTTGTTTTGAAACTAAAATTTGAAGCATAGTGCTTACTCATGAAGAAAGTTATAGCATGACTATAAAATATAAAATTAATAAAAACATAAAATTACCCTAAACTTCCCCACCTCTGCTTTACCTATTATATAAAAATGGCAATCATGACATTTTTCACTATTCCTTCCTCTATCAAAGCTGAAGCCCTTCTTGTAAACACCATTCCATATTAAACACTGAGCCTGCTTAAACCGGGCAAACACAGTCCCTTCCTCCCTTCACTTTATCAAAGCCTGGAGCAAGGAATTCAGGGGTAAGAATACAGTATGATGAGTGTTGTAATGGGGAAAATTCTGCAAGGGCTGCCCAGCCTAATGTTTGGGTTTTTGTCAAGGCCTTTTGGATTGGGGAAGAGGTGGCCTTTCGGAGCCAACCCCACCTGCTCAGACTCAGAGAAATCAGAAAGTAGCTCAGGTAGAGGGTGTGTGCTTGAAAATCAGGGAGTAATGAAGCCCAAATCCATCATGGTATCTAATGGAGGTTAGTAAATCAGGATCTGTGGGCATGGTGAGTGATTGGGGAATGGCCACAGGAAAAGGGACAGACAGTATGGAAGTTTTGCCTCTGCAGTGTTATTCTGGCTGCGATAATGGAAAAATGGATAAAATGAAATTGGAGCAATACTTGAGACCAGCTAAGTCACTACTGCCAGTATTTTTTCCAGTATCATAGTAGTGACTCAAATTGGAGAAATAGTGGCAGAAGTGGAGATACAGAAAGGGAATTGCTTTTCCTAGTTCATGCTGGGGGTCTCATTTATTAGGAAGGAGAATATCCCTGAACTTTGTCTGTGACATTCTCTTTCCTCAAAAAGTAGAAGTGGCAAGGAGGGCTACTTTTCCTTTGCGTTTAGCTCTGATACAGAAGAAACAATTGATGCTATGGTGACAGTTCCAATGAAAGGCCTAGTGACTTAGCTGGCTGACCAGCTAGCAAAGTGAGCTGAGGCTTGATGTGTGTACCTAGAAAGCTGTGCATAGATATAAAATTTCCTTTATTATTGAATAAATTTGGTGTCAGAAATTTGTGTGCAAAACTGTTTATTGTTCTCCTATTCGAATAATACTACAAGGATTCTGACATTTGTTTTTATTTGTGTTCAGAAATAAGACTTGTTTTATAGATGGATTAGTAGATGTCATATTTAGGTGATGTTGTTTAATAAAAAAAGTGATCAAATAGAATATACTCAGAGGTAGGCAAGTATAATAACGAAGGAATGCTAAAGAATACCATATCTTAAAATTCTTTGAAGCTGGGCATGCTGGCTCATGCTTGTAATCCCAGCACTTGGGAGGCTGAGGCAGGAGGATCAGTGCAAGTTCGAGACCAGCCTGGGCTACAAAAGTGAGCCAAGACCAGGCTGAACTGCATAGCAAGACCCTGTCACAAAAAAAAAAAAAAAATATATATATATATATATATATATATATATATATATATATATATATATACATTCTCCTTTGAGTATGGTCTGAGGGCAAGGCAGTGCTGTAGGAGATGTCATAGTAGAGAACAGAGCAGGATAGACTCTGTTCTGTTCTCAAGGAGTTTTATCTGCAGTGATAAGTTTATGAAGAAGGCTATGGAGAATACACAAATGTAACATTTGGCTTCAGTTGGATAAAATACTATCCATGTAGAAGTGGATCCAACTTTACTTGTAAGACTTCAGGAAACAAAATTGGGTCACCAAGTAATAAAACTTAAAAGAAGAGGCCTCTAACACTGTAGAAGGAACAACTTTCTAAACAGTCTGGTTGCATGGTTGTGAGACAAACTAAAGGAGTCATGGCAGTGGATTCTTGGTTTTAAGTGACTGGATGTACATTTGACATGTCTTTTGTCATTTAGTCTTTAAATTATTCTATGAGATAATTAGAATTATTAAGCATAATATATATATTCACATGTATATGAATTAGCTAAAGTTCCAAAATCCTGCAGTTAGAACACATCAGAGCCATAATGGGACTTGTGCTCTTGCTAGCTATGAACTCCATCACTGCCCATTCATAAAAAGCTACAGTAAGAATTGTCCCAAAATTCCTCTAAGTAAAGGGAGGATGACCTAGTAGGGATGTGAGACATTGTCCTACACTTCACACTCAACTAGTCTTGATATTTCTAGAACACAGAAAACATACACAAAGGACTAAAAATATACTTCAAATGCTACAGAAGAACAGATTAGTAGCTGTGAGAGCTCTGGTTAGTGAGTGGGTATTTTTATAAAAGGGACCTCTGTGGTGGTGGATCTCCTTTGCATCATGATTGGGTGGTGGACAGAAGAACCTACACACATGATAAAATTCTCTAGAACTAAATACACACATATAAGTGCATGCAAAAATGATGAAATCAAAGTAAAGTTGATAGTCAATGTCTGGTACTGGGATAAGCTATGGAATAGTACATGTGATCTCTCTATATTATTTTTTGGAACTATTATCTGCCCCCCCTAAAGAAATAGAAGTATGTGGAACTGGGGATTGAACTCAGGACCTTGCACTTGTCAGACAGGCACTTGTGCCCCTGAGCTATATCCCCATCCCTATAGCTTTCTTTTGACCCAGGTTTGTTCAGTAGGAAAAGGAAGAAGTTACTGGGAAAACTTGACCCTAGGTACACTTCCCCAAATCAAGTCTGACTGAAGATGTGAAACCCAAGTTTCTGTGTTTAGAAGACAGTAATTTCTATTTACATTTTTTCTGTCAGACTCCAAAAAGTACCCTCTGGAAAATTCATACTGGAGAATAACAGAAGACCCAAAGTTTGTTGATTTTAGTCAGTGGAACTAAAGAGGAGAAATAACATGATCAAACAACAAAGTTACACTTTCTAGAATTTTATATGCACAATATTTAGATTGACTAATATTGTTGAATTGGATTAACTCAAACATTCAACTATTCAAAGAGCATGTAGAAAAATGTCCCATTCCTTATTGTAGTTCTCTGACTATCAAAATAATGCATTTATATTATCTTAAAAGAAGAAAGTATGAAATCACCTATAACTCATACTCAAATATATGTAGCAATTTTTCTTTGCTCTCTATCTCTCTGTTTCTCTGTGTGCTCTCTCTGCCTCTCTCTCTTTGTCTCTCTATCTCTGTCTGTCTCTGTGTCTGTCTGTCTGTCTGTTCTCTCTCTCTCTCTCTCTCTCTCTCTCTCTCTCTCTTTCTCTCTCTCTCTCTCCCTCTTTCTCTCTCTCTGGTACTTGGGATTGAACTCCAGACCTTGTACTTGCCAGGCAGGCACTTTTGCCACTGAGCTATCTCCACAGATCCTGGTCTTATTTTCTTAATTAGGAGACGTTTTCATTTTAAGTTGTATGCGCTTACTCAGAACTGATTTATTTCAGGACACTTATACCGAGGTGCTCAAAGGAATGTCCTTAGGTTCATTCTCAGCTTCTCCACTCTTGGTCTGTGATTACTTTGGGGTTCATTTCACAAATTGCTTTTCAATATGTTAAAGGATGATTTTTCAAAAAATAGATAAAATCATTAAATTTATTTAGATTTGAAATAAAGAAATATTAAAGATTTTATTTAACTTTCTCTCTATATATATAAATATATATTTATATATACATACTTAATTTAACTTTTTATTAATTAAAGAACCAGTAAGATGATACAATCAATTTAAAGAAGAATCCAAGGAATGTCATACTTTCAGATCAGTAATATTAAAATGAATCTACCAATTTTTATTCACAAAACTTTCTGAGAGTTGATAGGGAGGAGAATAAAGGGTTGTCCCTTCACTCAACAGAAATCATGTCTTGACAAGAACTATTTTTATTGCTATTAGCTATTTATCTCTACAACTTTTAAAATAACCTCAAAGTAATAAAATGCTATCAGCTAACTGAAGGCTGCATAGTTTTCCTTAGATAAGCCCGATACTGTTTTCATTTGTTTCAAGATTTTTATTTAAACAAATGTTTCTGCAATCACTAAATCACAAGACTTCTTTGCTGTTCAGATTTTTGACACTCATTGTAGAAACTACATCACCTTAAATACAAAAAGATAAATAAATGCGAGATTGTTATCAGCAACTTAGTATCCACTTAGTATAATAAATAATTATACTTATGGAGAAAAAAATAGCTTCCTTTATGCTGATGAAGAGCCCGACTTGGTTGTCAGTATGCAAGACATTAACAACAAAGGGTTTTGGTGAGACCATAGATAGGAAGCTACCACTGTACTGCTTAATGCTTTCCAGACTTCGAGTCATGCTTATTTGTGTGTCATGAAGTCAAAGACCCATGACAAATCCAAGAAAAGGAATGAGGTTAGAAAATACGTGAGCAGAGTCGGTGAAGTTAACAATTGCTTCACCAAATTCTAGTGTCAGCCTGTGTGGGGGTGCACACGTACAGGGACCTGCTCTGGATCACAACATAAATTTCTGCAATAAGTTGGGGCAAGGCAAAAATCACTACTGTCACCAGGAACTAAAGTGTTCACTAGTGAAACCTATTTCATATGTTCTACACTGAGCAGGGCCACTCCTGAGTGAACATGCTCTCAGCATTGTTCCCTGGCAGCCCCAAGGTCAGGACCTGGCACTGTACTGAGGTCGCCTGCTTTAGGTCAGAATAACTCTCTCTGGGCTTCAAATTAATCTCACAGATCTGCTTGTGCTTTCATTGTCATTTTTGCTGAACGTCTTTGGTAAAGATGGCCAATGGGTCTCATTGTTTCTTCAAATTAAACATAACCTTATAACTCAACAAGAAGTCTCATAAGTGAAAAAATTAAATAAATTTTGAATAATTGATGTGGAAATCAATTCTTTCTAATTAATCAACATACAGGACAGTATCAGCTGGTTGGAAGCTGGTATCCTCCTCTCATTATTAAAATAAAGATACACATTCAACCTACTGTAGATGGCTGTACAGCATCACTTGGTTAATAAAGGCTTTTGACAGAAAAACATACATTCAGTATTTGTGACAATACTGAAATTCCAAGGTTAGCAATTCGAAAAGACTTTTTGAGAAATTTTGTGATTAAAAATGTCATGAAATTTGGGTGTGGTAGCACATGCCTGTAATCCCAGCACATTGCCATGAATTCAAGGCAAGCCTGAACTACACAGTGAGACCCTGTTTCAAAAAAAAAAAGTGTTTTGAGGATTTTCAACATTAAAATATTGCGTCTATTTCCTTTACTCTAGGAAAAAATTGCGGGCTTCATCTTTATACTCAGACGTGTACAGGGGAACTAGTTCAGCAGACCACTTTTCAACCTGAGGTGCACATGAAAGAAATGGCTCTTGTAATGAAGTAAGCATGGAATGTGCATATTTGACAGAGAATGTAGAAACCAGAAAGACAAGTGTGATTATGAGTGTCAGTGAGATAGTGCAGTGGACCAAGCACCTGCTCAGGCAAGCATGGGGACCAGATTTTGATCCTGGGCCCCACCCGCAGGTGTACTGAGCCAGCTCTGAGTCCAGGCATGGTGACATATGCCTGTAATCCTAGCTCTGCAGAGGCTGAAAACAGGAGATCACTATGAATCCAAGCTGCCTAAAACACAAATCAAACAGCACCAAGAATATATTTTGTTTCCTTAAAATGTAGTCCTCTCTATTAAAAAGTGAATCAAAAGTAAAATAAAAAATTAAAAAAACAAAAAACAAATAAAAAGTAGAACAGGGACCCAAACTTTTGTAAGACTCAGTTGTCCACAAAGGTTTCAAGAGTGCTTTGCCCTTTATACTTTAAAATGAAACACCACACCAGAACTGGCTTTGCATCTGCTGGAAAGGAGGTGGTTTTTTTGCTCCTGTAGGTTGCAGGATGGCAGCAGCAACAGAGATAACATAAGGGCAGCTGTCGCTGTGTGAAGCATGGATCAGTCTTATTCACTCTTCGCCCAATCCATGAGGTATCACTCATGTTATCCCTGATTTGCAGCTGGATTTCAGTATCTGTTTAAAGTCATACAATAGGGGCCCGGAGGAATGGCTCAGTGGTCTAAAGCGCCTGCCTGGGAAAGCTTGGGCGGCTTCAGGGACCGCGGTTCGATCCCCGGCACCACATGCTGCGCCAGCCCTCGGGGTGGGCTGAGCCGGCCATAAAAATGAGTGAATAAACAAATAAAGGTTCTGAAACAAGAAAAAAATAAATAAATAAAATTTAAAAAAAA
>PVJA010043681.1:0-16621 GCA_004027025.1 Myocastor coypus | reverse complement strand
TTTTTTTTTTTTTTTTTTTTTTTTTTTTTTTTTTTTTGTGGGACTGAGGTTCAAACTCACGACCTTGCACTTGCCAGGCACGCACTTGTGCCACGGAGCTATCTCCCCAGCCCCTACTTCACTTATTTTGGTGACAAGCTAAATGGAATGTACATGGCTATTATCAAGAGATAGGTTAAAATTCTTCTGATTCTTCCAAACCACGTTTTGTCTTAAATATTGGTATTTCTGCTTTTAGAGTTTGTTGGCCTTTCATAATTATATATGTGTTTATATTTATATACTTGTATTTGTATATAAATAAACAATATTATATATATTATATGCTTATATACTTGTATTTATATACATATATATTTATATAAATACATATATATTTAAAATTTATACGTTATATTTATAAAATTATATATATATATGTCTTTTTGAGACATAGTCTCATTGTGCAGTTCAGATTGAATTTGAGCTTACCTGGTAGCCCAGTCTGGTCTCAAGCTCACAGTGATCCTCCCGCTTTAGCCTCCTTATGCTAGATTATAGGCATGTGCCACCATGCCTAGCTTATAATTATATATTTATTATGTGAATTTTTTTGATCTATGTAATTTTTGCTGTGATTTATACTGTTTCATAACTGTAACAAAAAGGAATCTGTAAACAAGTATGGGATCATGTTACCATCTTTTTACTCCCATTGCTGAGTATTTCTGTGGAAGTTATGTCCTTTTCTATACATTTTATTTATTTTAAAATTACTATTAGTGAGGAATATCAATGTGATAACATTAGCAATACATTCGCAATAATTGACACATTGCATATTGTCCTCACAATAGTATTATGTGAATGTTTGTGTTTAAAGAAAAATGAAACATGTAGGGTTTTCTAAACTATGTTTTTTCAAGAGAAAAAAAGTGTTTTCTCAAGGGAAGATTGAACTCAGAGCCCTGAGAATGCTGAGCAAGTGCACTACTGATGAGAAATATCTCCATTCATTTTTGCTCTCAGAAAGACTCTTGGTAAGACTACATTTGTGCTCCTCCTACCTTAGCTTTATAAGTAGCTGGGATTGCTGGTGATAAACTTTTTTTTTGGAACTGGGGATTGAACTCAGGAGTTTGTACTTGTTAGGCAGGCATTTATGCCCTTCAGCTATCTTCCCAGCCCTAGAGATAAACTTTTAAATGAAAGACAGTGTTAATAGTGTTCCTTGGGAGACGTTTTTGTTATTGTTTTTGGAATACAGGGTTTTGTTGTGTAGCCCAGGCTGGCCTTAAACTAATCCTGTAGTCTGGGCCTACTATCAAATAGCATATTTTTAAAATGAAATGATTAGTGCAGAGGATATGGATCAATGGTAGAATGTTTGTGTGATTCCTTAGGTTCCAATTTTCATCAAAGACAAGAAGACCATGTATTGAAAGCTAATTGGAAGAAATTATTTTGCCCAACTAATTTTTGTGTTTTGTGGAACTAGGATCCAATCCATAAGGATCACAAATCCAAGGCCAGCCTGGTCATATTAGCCAAATCTTTGTCTTAAAAATGGCTCAGTGGTCTAAAGCGCCTGCTTAGGAAAGCTTGGGCGGCTGCAGGGACCGTAGTTCAATCCCTGGCACCACATGCTGCGCCAGCCCTGTCCGCAGGGCAGGCTTAGCTGGCCATAAAAATAAACAAACAAAAGTTCTGAAACAAGAAACAATAAAATAAAAAATTCTTTAAAAAATAAATTTTAAAAAATGGGAATGAAGACTAGGGAACAAGTTTAGTGCTCTGGATTTTGTCCTCAGATCAGTAAAAAGAAGGATGTAAAGACTGACTTTTATGAGCTGGACAGGCTTGCTAATGTGCTGCTCATTTGCCCTATCTGTGTAACCTGAACTCATGGCAGTTGTGTGTCCCCAGCACATGTGGATGCCATTGAGCCTTTTTTCAAACCCTGAGAGTGACCAGGATATGGGATCAGACCTTTGTTTAGGAGCCAGTATTTGGGCACGTTTGCCAGATGGTTACTTAGGGAAAAAAAGCACTTAATGATCTTATACGTTATTGGTAAATATTAATATGTGTTTTTATTTTTTATTTATTTATTTTGTTTTGTTTTGTTTGAGACAGGGTCTCACTATGCACTTGAGGCTGGCCTTGAGCTCACTTTTGTAGCCCAGGCTGGTCTCGAACTCGCACTGATCCCCCTGCCTCAGCCTCCCAAGTGCTGGGATTACAGGTGTGCGCCACCACGCCCAGCAATATGTGTTTTTAGCATCAGTAATACACATGAACTTGGAAAAAAGTTCATGGACACTATGAAAAGGTTTAACTCTTGGGCATATCCCTTGGGTGTCAGTTGAGGGGAAATTTCAAATGTCTTAGTCCTGTGGGCCACAAAACCTAAGCAAGATCCATAGGGTGAGGAGGAGGGATTTCTGTTCCAGTGACAGTGTAATTAGTTTGTATCTTAATGCTGAATTGGCCACTTCTTTTGGAAGAAAAAGAGCAGTATTTGTGTAGAGGAAAACATTTTGAAAACTTATATAGTGAAGTCAAGTACTTCTGTTTTGTTAACAGTTTGCATATTGGAAGGTGAATGAAATTTTTAATGTCTTATGAGAATTTATCCATGGATAATTTCGTCTAGTTATTAAAAGCAGTTGGTGACAATACGATGTTGCATAGCAGATTGTGAAGTTTTGTTTTTGGGCTTAGAACTCCAGAATGAATTGAGAGCCCAAGCATGATAGACAAGTAGTCTGCTACGAAGGTACATCTCAGTGTGTATGTGCAGGGGTTTATTTAAATACCTCACTAGGGGCCCAGCGGGATGGCTCAGTGGTCTAAAGCGCCTGCTTGGGAAAGCTTGGGCGGCTTCAGAGACCGCGGTTCAATCCCCGGCACCACATGCTGCGCCACCCCTGCCGTCACGGCGCGGGCTGAGCCAGCCATAAAAATGAGTGAATAAGCAAATAAAGGTTATGAGACAAGAAAAACATAAATAAATAAAATTTAAAAATTAAAATAAATAAATAAATAAATAAATAAATAAATAAATACCTCACTAAATTACCAAGGCTGACCCTTAACTTGCTTTCCCTGTCCTAGTCTCGCAGATCACTGGTATTCTAGGCATGATTGTCTCTTTTGGTACCTAAGCAGGAGCTATTGACAATAAAATTGTTGACAGTTCCAGCAGGAAATCATTACCTTTAGTAATTTTGGCGGGGTTCAGGCTGGTCTTTATGAATGTTCTCCCTGATCCAGGTAATAGATGGCCCTTGAGGCTTCTTGGAGTTTATATTCCCTTAACTTGTTAAATCCTAAGTACTAACTAGAGTTTGTCAGGGTACTCTAGAGAGGATTAGTTTTGGTTTTTGTTTTTAGTTACGTAACACTGAAGGACCTTCAGAATGCTGTGGTAGTCATACAAGTTAAATAGGAAAAACAGTCCTCTTCATTGCATGGGACATGGTAATCCTCTTTCCTCAGCCTCGTGATTGCTGGGATTATGGTTGTGCACCCCATAACTTCCTCATAGGTGATTTATTTCTGCTTGGTGTGCTTTTTGTTTTTTTTTCTTTGGTACTGGGGATTGAACTCAGGACCCTGCACTTGCCAGGCAAGCACTTATTCTACTGAGCTACCCCCTAGCTCCTAGGTGTGCTTTTTTAATTTTGATTTTTGATTTTGCTTTTTGAGAGAAGGTCTCAATAGGCAGGTTGTCCTTGAATTTACTATGTACCCCAGGGTAGCCTCAAAATCATGACATTGTTCCTGCCTCAGCCTCTCAAGTGCTGAGATTACAGGACTGCCACCACACTCAGCCAGTGTATTTCCTTTTTTAAGGCTTTGTCATGTTTAGCTGTTGGTTGCCTGGGCACTCTGGTAGTTTTAGGTAAAAATCATCTTAGGAATTGAGGGCTCAAAGTAAAAGCTATGATCTGTAAGCTTGTTTTCCCAGGTGTTACGGTTTGTGTTTAGTTGTCCTCCCAGAATGTAGTTATTGGAGTGGCTTCCAGAGTTTGTGGTTGATTAATGATCCAATAAGGAGATTTTGGGTATGTTAAACCTTCTGTGTGGTGGGTAATCTGCATCACAGTATAAGGAGGGAAGAGAGACTTGTTCCTCCCTTTGTTCTTTGCCATTTTCTGCCACTAAGAATAGCTTCCCTTTGTCATGTGCTACTCTGCCTTGGAGCCAGCTGAGTATGGACTGAAACCTCCACTAACTGAGCTAAACTTACCTCTTTCATTAATTTTGTGTGTCATTTCATCCCAGCAACAAGATAAAAGTAACTGAGATAGAATTTGGTACCAGAGAAGTGAGGCCATTGTTGTGACTATGTGATCATATGGTTCAAGGGATTTTGGGAAGAGATAGGAAAGGTTTAGAGATGTCTTCCAAAAGAAGCACTGGAGGGGCTGGTGAGATAGCTCAGTGGTTTAAAGTGTCTACTTAGGCAAGCTTAGGCAACTGCAGAGACTGCGGTTCATTCCCCAGCACTGTATGCTACGCCAGCCCCACCCCTGGGGTAGGCTAAGCTGGCCATAGTGTGTGTGTGTGTGTGTGTGTGTGTGTGTGTGTGTGTGTGTGTGTGTGTGTATATAAAAGAAGCACTGAAATACCTTCAACTGTTCTGTATGGGAGATTCAGATTAGTGCTCAGAGACCAGAAGGCTGGTAGAAATCCTGCCTGTAAAGACTAGGCTGGGGAAGTTTCTTCTGGGAAAAAAGGACTACATTGGTGGTTAGACTCTAGACAATGTGTGTTATGGCTTGGCTGAAAGTTTGTCCACATTTTGCTTCTGTCCAGAGACTTTGCCTGAGACAGTTAAAAGCACTGGACTGATTAATCTTGCAAAAGAAATTTCAAGGCAGTCGAATGTCGAAGCAGTGGCATAGCTATTTTGGTGGGCTTTTAGTCAGATTTGTGTTGAGAATCAAGAGCAAAGAGCCCAGCAGGATGATTTAAAGTATGAGTTTGACCGGAAAGGAAGTTGGACTACAAAGATAGAGCTGAGAGGATCTCCATTGTCAAGAAGGGGCAAGAGAGTGGAACAGGTAGCCTGTGGGCATAACAGAAGTAAGCAGGTCTCCACCCTTTGCAGCCTCAGAACTCTTAAGGGTGAGGAACTTTGCTTTGAGGAGGAAGATGTAGAGTACCATGTTCCAGAACGGCTGTAGTGGCAGCCACATCAGGTTCCAGAATGAAGGAGGCAGCAAAAATTTGTTCCTTGGTACCTGGTTCATAGGGTTCAGTGAGCTGGCAGCAGACCTTGGCATCATGTTGGTTTTACGTGCTTGCAGAATGCAAGACTTCTGAGGTTAAGGCTTCCACCTAGATTTCAGAAGAAGGCCAGGCAGTGCGCCCCAGAAAGGGCAGTGTGTGAAGCAGAGAGTGAGAAGCTGAACCTGCAGTGGAAACCCAGAAGTGTGAAAAAGCCAGGACCATGGATCATCTGAGGAAAGCTGCAAGGTGGGAACAAAGGCAGTCAAGAGAAAAGCCATGGGAGCTACAACCAGCACTAGTGCCATAGTGATGGAGGTGGTGCATAGAGTGCACAGTTTGCCACAGTTGCTTCAGGTATTCCACATGGAACTGTGTTTTCTCTTATGGATTTTTCACTTGTTTTGGTCCCAGTGCTTTATGTCTTGTTTTTTGTATCTTTTGGAATGGTAATGTTTTTCTTGTACCATTTAATGTTGGAAGTGTTTAACTTTTCATTTGTACAGAGGCTCACAGTTAAGACTTTACCTTAGATCTTGGTAGAGACTTGGAACTTGGACTTTTCAACAATGCTGAGGGGCCCGGCGGAATGGCTCAGTGGTCTGGGGCGCCTGCTTGGGAGAGCTTGGGCGGCCTCAGGGACCGCGGTTCGATCCCCAGCACCACATGCTGCGCCAGCCCTGCCCTCGGGGCGGGCTGAGCCGGCCATAAAAATGAGTGAATAAACAAATAAAGGTTCTGAAACAATAAATAAATAAATAAATCTTTAAAAACAACAACAAAAAAAAAAAACAATGCTGAAACTGTTAGGAGTTTGGCAAATCTTAGAGATAGACTAAAATGCATGGGTCTTTGGAGATGGCCAGGGACAAGATGTTAGTTATATTTATGTCTAGTCCCATCATGCAATCATTGGGGTGGATTTTATTTATTTTTTATGGGACTGGGGTTTGAACTCACAACCTTGCACTTGCCAAGCAGGCATTTGTGCCACAGAGCTATCTTCCCTGCCCTGGGGTGGATTTTATTCATTCATTCATTCATTCATTCATTCATTCATTTTTTGTCTTTTTGAGACAGGGTCTCGCTATGCAGCTCAGGCTGGCCTTGAGCTCACTTTTGTAGCCCAGGCTGGTCTCGAACTCGCACCGATCCTCCTTCCTCAGCCTCTGGAGTGCTGGGATTACAGGCATGGGCCACCATGCCCGGCTGGGGTGGATTTTAAATTTGTGATTGATTCATGATCTGTTGTGGAGATTATGGGTGTCAGTGATGTAGCAGCCATGGGGTGGGTCATCTGCCTTTCAATGTAAGGAAAAGAGGCTTGCTCCTCCATTTGCTCTTTGCTGTTGCTGTTTTCCGCTGCCGGGAACAGCAGCTTTCTGCCATGTGCCACTCTTGACATGGAGCCAGCTGAATATGGACTGAAGCCTCTACTGACTATGCTAGTTATTTCCCTAATTTTGGGTGTCAGGTGTTTTGTCCCAGCAACAAGAGAAAAGTAACTGAGACACCAGGTATCCCTCAGTATTCTTCTGTATTAGTTAACTCCAGATCTACAAATAAAACTAATGTTTTTAAAGAATCCATGTTTTCTTCAGGAAATCTAAGGTATTGGGTTTTTTTTTTTTGTTGTTTTGTTTTTTTTTCTTTTTTTTCCTTGTTTCAGAACTTTGTTTATTTATTTATTTATTTTTATGGCTGGCTCAGCCTTCCCTGAGGGCAGGGCTGGCACAGCATGTGGTGCCAGGGATCGAATTGCGGTCCCTGCAGCCGCCTAAGCTTTCCTAAGCAGGCGCTTTAGACCACTGAGCCATCCTGCCAGGCCAAGAAATCTAAATTGTAAATCAGTGTGCATTGAAGAAGTTTTGTTAATACAAAATGTGTGAATCTGTTAGAATAGTTTCCTTAATATTTTATGGGCCTAGGGGTAACTGTTTTTTTTGGTTTATTGCCCAATGGATTTTTAAATTTTGTGTGTTTTAAGTGAATATTTTTAATTTCTGTCTAATAAAGATATTTGAGCTTTCAACCTATTTTGGGGGATTAGGTTGTAGCTCAGTGGTAGAACACACATGCTTAGCTTGCCCAAAGCCTGGGTTTACTTACCCCCAGCACCAAAAAGTATATAGAATGTATATTTTAAATATATTGAAGTCTAGAATTAGATACCTTCATTGCCTTTTCATTATTTGACAGTTGGCATTATGCAGTGGTTTGAGAGCTGATAGCTTTCTAGTGTACCAGCTGTAAAGCCCATGTGCCCTAGACCTGGCATTGCAGAATGCCTTCTGCCACAGCTACTTTAATGTTTCTCCTTTATTTTACCAGCACATTATTTACTATTTCAATAGTCACATGTGAAATTGTGCCTGCTAACTTTTAAAATTTGAGATTAATTTAAATTCAGGATTGAACTTTTTCTAATTCTCCCTTTTTTGTATATTAACATTTATTTATATTTTCTTCTTTCTTTCTTTCTTTCTTTCTTTCTTTCTTTCTTTCTTTCTTTCTTTATTTATTTATTTTCTTGCTTCAGAACCTTTATTTGTTTATTCACTTATTTTTATGGCCGGTTCAGCCTGCCCCAAGGGCAGGGCTGGCGCAGCATGTGGTGCCGGGGATCGAACCGCGGTCCCTGAAGCCGCCCAAGCTTTCCCAAGCAGGCGCTTTAGACCACTGAGCCATCCCGCCGGGCCCCCATTTATTTATATTTTCATGGCCTTGGCCCTGAAAACTTCTTGAGCTCCAAAGCGAAGTGGTTATAAATATGTTTGATTCCACCCAGAGTTTAGTTAATACTGTATAGTTGCTCTAGCAGTTCAAGCAAAGGAAGCTTCATAATGTACAATGAAAAACTTTAAATTTGATATCTAGGAAGTCATTTAATAAACTATGTTACGGCCAGCTCAACCTGCCCTGGTGGTGGGGCTAGGGCAGCATGTGGTGCCAGAGATCAAACTGTGGTCCCTGCTGTTGCCTAAGCTTGCCTAAGCAGGTGAGCTAACCCTCAGCTATCTCTCTGGCCCTAGGAAGGTTTTTTGGTCTTTTTGAGACAGGGTCTCACTGCAGTTCAGGCTGGCCCTGAGCTCACGTTTGTAGCCCAGACTGGTCTCACACTCGTACCAATCCTCCTGCGTTAGCCTCCCAGGTGCTGGGACTACAGGTGCTACCACCATGCCCAGCCCTAGGAAGTCATTTATTTTTTTTTTTTTTAAAGAATTTTATTTTATTTTATTTTATTTTTTCTTGTTTCAGAACCTTTATTTGTTTATTCACTTATTTTTATGGCCGGCTCAGCCCGCGCCCTGAGGGCAGGGCTGGCGCAGCATGTGGTGCCGGGGATCGAACCGCGGTCCCTGAAGCCGCCCAAGCTTTCCCAAGCAGGCGCTTTAGACCACTGAGCCATTCCACCAGGCCCCTAGGAAGTCATTTAAATAAAAGTTTCTCAAATATTGATTGTTGGGTTCAGGACTTCACATCTAAAGAAGCTAAAGGAGGGCCAGCGATGTAGCTCAAGGCACAGTGCCTTCCTGGCAAACATGAGGTCCTGAGTTCAATTCCCAAAGTACAGGAACCTAAAGGGGCTCATCAGTATATTTCATCGGTAGAGTCCTTGCCTAGGACAAGGTTCAATTCCTATTAGTCCAAAGAAAATGGGAGAGAATTAGGGAGGCTTGCCAGGTAGCTCAAATGATTGAAGTGCATAATTTGGGAAAGTGAGTAGGGCGATGGGGACCACAGTTGGATCCCTACCTCCACATGGAGCAAAAGTTCCGCCCATAAGGTAGCCTGAGCCAGCCAGAAAAGAAAATAGGGTAAATGAAGATCTTACATGCTGTCTTTCATGGTCACTCAATTCTAGGTTGCCATGATAGATTATCCTTTGCAAGGTCATAGTACAGCTTAGGAAATGGATAGCAATAACTGAAACATGAGTATTCTATTTTCCATCATAAGGGTTAGGAAATGCCATGAAGAGAATCTTAGTTGATATCAATCTTTGATCCTAGCTACTAGTGAGTTTGAGGCAGAAGGATTATAAGTTGTGCTCTCCTGGCCAACTTTGTAAGACATGGTCTCAATAAATTTCTAATAGGGAAGTAACTCAGGATCATCTAGGATGTGGAACCCCTGGATTCAATCTGTAGTATCATAAATATTTTTGAGTTTACCAGATAATACAAGGGGTTTAATGTTTTATACCATCTGGCTTTAGTGAAACTACCAGTTTCCTGCCTAGTTGAGCCAAATGCAGCTTACTGCAGCTTACCTTTTTATCTCCTTTTTACTTTCCCATAAGCAGGGTAAGAACAAATCTACTTTTAATACATAAAGAATTTTTTTTTTTTTTTTTTTGTCTTTTTGAGACAGGGTCTCGCTATGCAGTTGAGGCTGGTCCTGCGCTCACTTTGTAGCCCAGGCTGGTCTCGAACTTGCACCAATCCTCCTGCCTCAGCCTCCGAGTGCTAAGATTACAGGCGTGAGCCACCACGCCCGGCTTAATACATAAAGAATATTTAATAGCCATTCATTTCCTTTCTTAGATAAACCTATTTTAGGCCAGCACCTGGCCACACAAGGTTGCTATTTCTGTTTAAAACATAATTTTATTTATTTATTTGATTGTTTATTGCAGTACGGGGGATTCAACTCAGGACCCTCTGCTTGCTAGGCAAGCACTTATCCTACTGAGCTATCTCCCCGGCCCTAGAACACAGTCTCAACGCTATCTGATACCCTTGTGCAGATGCAGGAGGCATTTACCTATTTTGCTTACTTTAATGGCCAGGATTGGATATATTGCCCACAGGAGATCAAATTATAGGAATTACAGAGCCTTTATTAGCCAGTAACCTATGTGCTTACCCTTTCCAAATTGAAAGCACAAAAGGCCCAGTTCTTTATGTTCTTTATTTTTGAGACAGGTCTCACAATGCAGTTCAGGCTGGCCTTGTGCTCATTTTTGTACAAACCCACCCCCCCACCCCCCACCCCCATCTTCCAGGGATTGAACTCAGGCCCTTGTGCTTGCCAGGCAACGTGTTATTCTACTGAGCTATTTCCCCCAGGCTGGTCTTGAACTCTGCAGTGCTCCTCCTGTGTCAACCTCCCAAGTGCTGGGATTATAGGTATGCACCACTTCAGGTTTTTATTTCCTATAAGCTTTTATACTTTGTTGCTATGGCGATAGAGCAGGAATGAGGTACCCCCTATATTCTACAGGTATAAGATCTCAAGCAGAGGGATTTGTAGCTGAGCATGGCCAAATGATCTGGCTCTTATTGCCCTTAATAGGTCCTGTCTCCTTACTTTGTAAATGTTTATGAAATTTTGACAGGGCAGGAGAAGGAGTGAGGGATGAGGTAATTTAGGGAAGGCTAAAAAGGAAAGGTGGCCTGGCCCATATAGCTTCTATGTAAATAGTTCAGGTAGGGGTCAAACTAAATTGAATTCTTCCTCAGTCTCCTTCTAAGGTGAATAGGCATTATGCTAGATGCCATCCCTTACATTCCCCCCTCTAACATGTTTTCTTAATGTCTATTTGAAGATGGTGGTTTATCTCTTATTTCATATTCAGTGTTACCCTTCATCTCCATTGAATTGGCCTGTCCAATCAAACTCTGTTTGGGTCGTTACTCAATTGACCAGACAGGGCTCTGTAGCAAACATGACTAGTAGGATAATTATTGGCCTGGCAATTCCAGTTATGAGAGAAGTTAACTTGGGGCTCTAGGTAAATAGGGAATCACACCACTTGGAGCTGTCATAGTCATTATACCATTTTATCTCTTTGCATCACAGTCTAGCTTTTCTAGGGATTCTATGATGACCTTTAACTTCTTGGCATAAAACCAGCAGTCTTCCCCTAAGGCTGAGCAGAGTCCTTGTTTCATGAACCCCAAATTAAGCCTCCTTTTGTTCTTTAGCACCACTTCTGTTAGGGAATTTATCTGTTCATGTCTCTGTTTTATCCTGCAGCCACATTTACAAATAAATAACTGTTAGTTATCTGGTGAAGTTGCTGGAGGCCAGTCTGAATATGCTATGCCCCGTATTCTGGTAGCTAAACTTACTGTTTGATCTACTCCAGCTAGAACTGGCACTAACACAGAGGTTGTCCTTTGTATACTTGTGTCCCTTTCATGCATGAATATCTCAGATGTCTGCCTTTCAGGTTCCCTTGGATGTTTCATACTTGGGGAATTAACATAGAAGACAAAGGCCCATCCCAGTTAACTTCTGTCTGTGTTCTTGATGCTTAGCTGATTTGTGCAGAAAAACTGTGTTCCTTGGGGAGCCTGGTAGGTGAGGTTTTGTGGAGCTAGCTGACTGCAAGTAACCTGATTCTTTCCTTGTCCCACACAAAATTCTTTTCTGTAAACTGTTACTACATTGCCAGAAATAGTATCTCTTCCTCTTCTGAGGAGCACAAGCATTGAATGGGTGTTACAGGCTCTGAGGAGGCTACAGCCTCATAAAAGGGTGGACTGGACTGTATACACATCCATCAGGCTTCTACTGACTTAGTGCTAGACAAATTTAGCAAATAGTGGATTTCACTGAGCAATTGATAGATTTCATTTTTTTAAAAAGAATTTTTTATTGTATTTATTTTTTTCTTGTTTCAGAACCTTCATTTGTTTATTCCTTCATTTTTATGGCCGGCCCAGCCCGCCCTGAGGGCAGGGCTGGCGCGGCATGTGGTGCTGGGGAATCAAACCGCGGTCCCTGAAGCCGCCCAAGCTTTCCCATTCAAGTGCTTTAGACCACTGAGCCATCCCGTCCGGCCCCAACAATTGATAGATTTCAGACTTAGCTCCTAGGCTGCCTGTCTCCATTTTGGGGGGTTGGGTCTTCTGACTATCAGGCCAGTGTCCTGTACACAATGCAGTTCTTGAGTCAAAGCTGGGCAAGGGTCCACTAACTTTCAAAGGATTGTCTCTCCTCAGATGATCTTGATGCATATTCCTGAGTCATATCCTAAAATTGTGCCAAGGTACATGCACACTCCCATGTGAGTCTGCTAAACCAAAGAGGGTTATCAACATTTTTTGAAACAATCCTGACTTGTGTGCAAAATCCATCTGAGTACCCAGTGCAACAACCTGCACTTTTTTGCTGGTACACCTCACTTTGTATCCACCAATTGCTTAGGGGGTTCAGGTCTCTTATGAGAATTTCCTTCAAAAACTTCTCCCTTAATCCTCATTGTCTCACAGCCCAATGTGGGCAGTATGCCTCTCTTTATCACAGTTCCCTCCCACCACCTTTGGGCACACATAGCCCACGTTCAACTATAGCTAGGTCCAGGTTTTACCTTCATGTGCGTGGAAGTAAGGATTGATTGCCTGCTTTTGGTCCTCGCAGGCAGGGAAGGAATATTTTGTTGGGTCACCTTTTTCCTTTCAATACTCTAGGTTCCATAATTTACATGTTGGGACATCACACAGTAGAATCTGCTAAGCAGAAGGGAGGCAAGCATGGCCTGCCTGAATCTGAGAGTCCATCTGTGGTTGTTTGAGAGTATAATTACAAAGATGTTGTGGAGTCTGAGCTGACAGCAGTTGTTAGCAATCCCATTGTAGCTGCTGAGAAGATCAGTCTTGCCTCAAACAGCAGGTTAACTGTGATGACTTGGAGGTATCTTTTGCCTGAGTCATGCCGACTATCAAGGGGCACAAGGTCTGGAGGAAAGGCAGGGTTGGTGGAACCTTGGCTACCCACTTTTACTCATGAGTGATGTGTCCATGGTTGCAACCGGTAACTTTTAAGATAAGCGTGTATGGTCAGGATAACATAGGGCCCCTCCCATCTGAGCTGGAGGGGTTATTTATTTATTATTGTATTTTAGGGAATAGTCTACAGGGTGTTCAGGGTCTCACTACTAGATAAAACTCTTAGTGATCTGTCTGTTTATAGCCTCCCAAGGGCTGGGATTACAGGTATGCACCACAACGCCCAGTCTCAGTTGCTGTGTCAGCATGCCCCAGGGGCGGGGCCAGCAGGCAGGCAGTGCTTTAATCCACTGAGCTATTTGGCTGGCCCTTGCAGGGGCTCTTCTTCCCAGTTCAAAAGTATGTACAGGGTTATGATGGGGAGTGGGTGACATTCTAATAGTTTTCTGTAGGCCTTTCTGCATCCTTTGCAAGGCCTGCAGTTGCTGTTGTAGGCTGGACCCCAATCTCTTACAGTCCCTCCAGTGCTGGCACTAAGAGTGTGTCTTCCAAAAAGGATTTCAAAAGGAGTCAGCTCAACCTAGTATAGGGTACAGTGTGACTGCAGCAGGGCCATGGAAAGCATAGGCACTCAATTTGCACCTGTTTCTTGGCATAGTTTGGACAGGGTGCTCTTCAGGGTGTGGTTTTGCCATTCTACTTGGCCTGAGTTTTGGGGAGTTTTGGGGTTGATAAGCAGTATGTAGCTTTCATTTTAGGCCCAGAACACTGGAAAGGCTCTGAACTGCTCTGCCCACAAAAGCAGGTCTATTATCTGAGCCTACCATCATGGGGAACCCATGGGGGGATGATTAGTTCCATCAGCTCTTTTACCCCTTCTCTAGAAGTCTCAGTTCTGGTGACCATAGCCTCTATCTATCCTGAGTAGATGCAAGTAAGCACTAAGAAATACTTTTTGTTTCCAACTGTGGACTTGACCTCAGTAAAGTCCACTTTGACATCCTCAAAAGGATTTCCTATTGGCAGACACCCAGTTCACACTGTGGGCAAGAAACTGGATTATTGTTAGCACAAGTCACATATTTGCTGGCCATGAGGTGCATAAGGTCCAAAGTCTGGAGATACAGAAATAGTGACAAACCAGCTTGGCCATAGCTGTCTTTCTCCGAGGCTCCTTCTGACTTGGTCCATGTGAACTCAGAATATTTGGGTACCATGATACATATTTCTGGCAGTGATTCCCCCATGGTAGTTTGCTTTGCTACCACATCAGCAGGCTTAATACCTCAGGCCCCAATGGAGTGTAATTTTTGATGTTCAGAGTAGGGTATCACTGCCACTTCAGTGGGCTACCATACTACCTGTAACTAGTTTAAAATCTCCTGGGAGGTTTTTTTTTTTTTTTGGTGGGACCAGGGTTTGCACTCACGACTTTGCACTTGGTAGGCAGACACTTGTGTCACAGAGCTATCTCCTAGAACCCTCTCCTGGGAGTTTTTTGTTTTGTTTTGTTTAATTTTAAAAAATATCTTATTTACTTATTTGTGTTATGGCTGGTTCAGCCTGCCCTGGGGTGGGGCTGGCACAGCATGTGGTGCCTGGGATAGAAGCACGGTCCCTACAGTTGCATAAACTTTCCTAGGCAGGTGCTTTAGAATGCTGAACCATCTCACCAACCTATCCTGGGAGTTTTTTATCTTTTTGGGGGGGTAATAGCAAAGATGTTCTTTTTGGTTGTTTGTGTTTTGCATTGGTGGTGCTGGGAATTGAGCCCAGGGCCTTTCACATGCTAAACAAGTGGTATGTCACTGAGCTACAGCCCAAGATCTTTTCCTCCTGCGATTAAGAGACCTCTTTCCCAGTAGATGGTGCCATGCTCATGTAAAGTGGCAAACGCATACGTGGAATCTGCAAAGATATTCAGCCTTTTGTCCTTTCCCAACATCAAAATCCAGGTGAGTGTGATCAATTTAGTCCTTTGGGCCGAGTTCCCCAGGGGCAGTGCTCTGTCCTTTTCACAGTCACTGCCATTGCTCCTTTCCTCTGTACCCCATCTTATTACCATACTGCTTCCATCTGCAAACAGGATGAGGTCAAGGTCTCAGGGTGATGTGTCCTGCAGGTCAGATCTTTCAGAATAAGTAGCCTCAATGGTTTCCACATAGTCGTGTTCTGGGGCTTCCAACAATGTTGGAAGGAAGGAGGTAGGATTACTGGCCTGTATAGTGGTTTTTTTTTTTTTTTTTTTTTTTTTTTTTTTTTTTTTTTTTTTTTTTTTTTTTTTTTCTTTTTTTCCTTTGAGATAGGGTCTTGCTATGCAGTTCAGGCTGGCCTTTGAACTCACTTTTGTACCCAGGCTGGTCTTGAACTCACACTGATCCTCCTGCCTCAGCCTCCTAAGTACTGGGATTATAGATGCCTGTATAGTCTTAAGAGTTAGATATGAGTCTTTAAGGAGGGCTGCTGGACCAGACTAGTACCAGAGAGCCGCCTTCCACCAGGGCCCTGCAACAGTGTCTCCACTGCATAGCGCATAGACATGCTCAGCTTTTGTCCCAGAGTTATGTTGTCAGCCTTCTTTACCAGTACAGCAGCTGCTGTAGTGGTCTGCAGACATGATGACCACCCACATATTCCAGTCTTTTGGACAGATAGGCTATGGGGTGCTTCCATGGCCCTAAGATCTGAGTTAACGCTCCCTTGTAACTCTGTATTTCTCATGAACAAAGAGCTGAAAGGATTTAATTTTGATCTCCTGGCCTACTGTGCCGGCCCCACCCCTGGGACATGCTGAGACAATTGAGACTGGGTGGAGTGGTGTGCACTTGTAATTCCACCACTTGGGAGGCTGAAAACAGGAGAATTGCTGAGTCTGAACTACGTAGTAAGACCCTGTAGACCCTGTCCGAAATACAGGAAAAAGAAAAAATGTAATGACTACTTAGAAATTAATATTTTCAGATCAGCAGTGTACTTTCTCACAAAACTTTGTTAATATCAGAAATAACCTATGTGAAGTACAATGTAAATAAAAACAAGTCTACCACAGAAAAAAATCTTTCCTTCATTTGTCACACCAAGGCACTCTTGACACATAAAAACTGCATGTTCTGTACACAAGTATTCTTACATGTATGTTTTTCTGTCATTTTTTTTGTGGGACACAGCTGACATTTTTTATTTTCCTGTTATAGTAGTGGCATCTGTCTGATCACCAGTTGCTCCATAGTTAATTTTTGCATAGTTACCTTGGCAAAAACATTTTTTTTCCTCAGTCGTAAATGATCTCTTTTAAGTTCTAGTTCCGGACTGTTGTAATTCTCTGTTGTTGGTGCCAAAAGAAACGAGAAGGCCCAATGAATAAGCTTCAGAGGACTCACTGAGACTTGTCTCTCTCAAAGTGAGCCCAGAGCTGCAGAAACAGCTCACTTTTATTGAGGGTTACAATCAGGCTAAGGAATGTGTAAAACTATTTGGTGAATAAAGATTACAAATCACTATGTCTTCTACTATTTACCTAACACTAGGTTCACACAGATGCTAACATAAAAAAATAAGCAGGGGGCCGGGTGTGGTGGCGCACACCTGTAATCCCAGCACTCAGGAAGCTGAGGCAGGAGGATCGGTGCGAGTTCGAGACCAGCCTGGGCTACAAAAGTGAGCTCAAGGCCAGCCTCAACTGCATAGCGAGACCCTGTCTCAAAAAGACAAAAAAAAAAAAAAAA
>PVJA010043680.1:0-16616 GCA_004027025.1 Myocastor coypus | reverse complement strand
TCAGGTCCATTAAGGTTTGTTTTATATAGCTTGCTGCTCCCATGTTGGGTGCATACATATTTATGAGTGTTACCTCTTCATCATGAATTTTCCCCTTAACCAGTATGTAGTGGCCTTCTCTATTTCGTTGGATCAGTGTTGGTTTGAAGTTTAGACTGTCTGCAAAAAGGATTGCTACCCCTGCTTTTTTTTGAGGTGCAGGAGCATGTAGTATTGTTTTCCAACCTTTAACTTTAAGCCTATGAGTTTCTTTACAGGTTAAATGTGTTTCTTGTATGCAGCATATTGTTGGGCTCTATTTGCTTATCCACTCTGCAAGTCTACTTCTTTTAATTGGAGAATTGAGTCCATTTACATTGATGGTTATAATTGAAATGTATTGACTTATGACTGACATGACTCTTATTGGCTAGTGTTTACCAATTTTTCCTCCTATGCTTAGTTGGGTACTCTATTTGGTGGGATCCTTCTGTTCTCATTTGTTGAATTCGGGTCATTTTGGTCCCTTTCTAAAATATTTGTTAGAATATTATGTACCACTGGTTTTCATGTCATGAAATTCTTTAGTTGTTCTTTGTCATGGTAATATTTCACTTCTCCCTCATACTTGAAGGAGAGTTTTGCCGGGTAGAATAGTCTGGGCTGAAAATTGTTTTCGTGGAGGACTTGAAGCACTCTGCTCCATGCTCTTCTTGACTTCATGGTTTGTGAAGAGTAATCCGCTGTTATTCTGATGGTTTTCCTTTAAATGTGATGTGTTTCTTTTCTCTAGCAGCTTTTAGTATATTATTCTTCAGCTGGATTTCTGGTATCTTGACTATTATATATCTTGGCGTGTTTTTAGTTGGGTTTATGTTATTTGGGGTTCTGTAGGTTTCAGTTACCTGAATGTCTGATTGTTTTCTCAAATTTGGGAAGTTTTCTGCTATTACTTCTGCCCATATTCTTTTATATCATTTGTATTGACTCCTTCTTTCTTATTGATTCCCATTAATCTCACGTTGTTCATTTTTGCATCGTCTTGCAGATGATGAATTATTTTTTCCTGCATTCTGGTTGTCTTTAAAAGATCCTTTCTTACCCTTTCACTGGCTGCAACTGTGTCTTCACGGTTCGAAACTCTATCTTCATTTTCATTTATTCGGCTCTGCCAACTTGTGATCGAGGTTTTATTTTCTTGTATATGTCTTTGAAACTGTTTCATGCCATCTATGTCTTTCCTATATTGCTCCGTCAGGGAGTCCATCATATTTCTATTCTCTAATTTTTTATGGATGTCTTCTTTAATAGTATTGAAGTCTGTCATTATGGTTATCCTTTCTCTCTCTAATACAGAGATTATTTCTGTTCTGTTCTCCTTTCTACTTTTGTGTAGTTGTTCCCCTACTTGGGATGCTATTGATTTAGGCATGTCTTTGTTAACTTTGGATATTATTTCTGCTCTAATGTCCTCCATACGTTTCTCCAGCCGTTTTTCCACTTCATGTATTTCTTTTTTCACTTCAGATGTTATCTCTGATATCAGTTGCTCTATAAGTTTCTGCACTTGTGTGTCTGCCTCAGATGTTACCAATTCAGAGGTTTCATCTGTATGGTTCCTATTTTCTTCCATGATAGTGTCTTCTGTATTTGGTTTGGGTGGGCACGGGCCCTGAGATTGCCTCCTACTCCTTGTTGTTATCATTTTGTATGGAAGTGGCCTCTGCATTTTGGTGGCGTTATGCTGTATCTATGGGCGTTTGGTCTGGAGACTCCAAGCTGGTTCCTCTACAGAGGTTCCTGACTCTGTGCTGGAGCTCTGGCTGCTAGCTTCTGTGAATCCCGGCTGACGTGGTCTGTAGGTGGAGGTGGAGCTTTGGTATTGAGTAGTCCTGGTAGGCTCGTGGACCAGATCGGTTGCCAGACAAGTTGTTTGATGGGTTCGGTGCTGGAGATTGGACTGGGGGGGTTAAAAAAAAAAAAAAATGTGGGGTGCGGGGGAGGGGAAAGCGGGCCAAGGGTCCTGACCCGGCCGGAGAGCGGCCTGTGCTACCGGCTGGGAGTCTGTCGGGCCTGGAACAGGAAGTTAGTCGCAGGAGCGCAGAGGCGGGGCAGAGGGGCGCGGGCAGCTTACCCGCGGCGGACGCGCGAGCTGTGCTACCGGCTGCGACTTGGTCGGGACTGGAACAGGAAGTTCTCAAATCCTTTTTTGCCTTCCAGTTGAATACACAAGGACAGAGTTAGAAAACTGGAGTAGAGGTGGAATCGAAAGTATGGATATTTATATGCTTTAATACTTTCCAAGATCGGACCCAATTCCCAGTCCTAGGAGCACCATTCTGATACACTGCCTCTTGATGAAAATGAGGTCATGCTTCATACTAAAATACTTAGATACCGCATTGCATAGTGTTTAAGTTCCTTAAAGAAGTCCAGTTTAGGATCAACCTATGATTTGCTATTTATTAACTGGATAATGTTCTCTACTGAACAAACTTAGAACCAAAACCTCGACCCAGCTAAGCCAAGCCAATGGGCACGTCCAGCTGTCTGCAATTCTGCTGCAGGTGCTGGGCCAATTCTCACCCTGAACAGAAGCAGATGTTATTGAGAATCTAATTGAAGGAATGGTAGAACAATGCTCCAGGTAAGAGTGCTGGGGTATAGGAAACTGACCTCTATTTTTTATTCCCTAATGAATTTCCCTAAAAAAATACCTCTGGCAATATAATTTATCTTGCTTAGTTTGGGCTCAAAAGTGAATTTGAGAGAAAAAGACTTCAGTGAGGTTCTGCATGTTTTAAGATGTGCTACTGTGACCAGTTGAGTGTCCGTTGCTTCAGGAGAGAGTGGCAGAGTTTGTATCAGAATGCACGCCTGAATATATTGTTGACTCGGGATCAGCCCCAGAATGCTGCCAGAAGGGTGTCGCTATCAAGCCATATTTTGAATGTCGGGTTTATGTGGGCATTCTGAGGTAGACAGTGATGACTGATTGACACAATGAGAACAGTCTCTTTCTTGGCTACTGAATTACTCAGAATACCATAAAAATATGAACTAATGAATCTTTCCTTCCACACTGAAAAATAGATGAATAGTGAATGTTTCCTCCTTTGCTTAATCATGATGTCTCCAGTGCTGAAGCCACAAGCAGTTTATTGAAGAATACAGTATAATCATTGTAAAGTCCAGTAAGTTCAGCCTGGAACATTCCCAAATGGAAAAGAAGGCAAATTTTTAAAATACATTTTTGTCACGGAATCACAACTTGAGCTTCAGGGTTGGATAGCTTGTGAGTTATTCACAGGCAAGACGCAATTCTTTGGGCCAAATACTTGTTATGCTGTCAGATGCTCGATAAAGCCACACAAACTAACAAAGGAGCAAACAATAAAACAAAGAAAACAAGAACTCCCTTGGCTTGCCATAATCAACTCCATTTCAGAAACAAAGACCTAGAGATTCTTCGCAATTTCAGTTTTCACTAAAAGAAAAGAAAGAAAAAAAAATCATTGTAGTAAGGTACAAAAGTTACAATTTTGAAGGCTATATCCGGAATGCTCACCAATCAGTAAAGTTTCAAGCTTTTTATGTGACTTAAGTGATAGACAAAGCCCATTTTTCTAAAAGCCTATCACAAAGAGCCAGAAAATTACATTTGCTGTGTTTGTTTCACTTTGAATTTTTTGTACCCTTTCGGATTCGAAATTGTTTTAAAGTACTTGTTTTATAAATCATAGAGGAAAAACTTATAAGCCAAAAATAATGTACTTTGTATGTGCAATATAATCTTTTTCAGTGCTGATTTCTTAATTTTGTATTTATAAGAAGTGAAACAGCATTCTGGTCTACATACACATTGTGAAATGGTTACTGTTGTACTCTAAGAATGAAACAACTGAGGCAGACGTCCAAAAAGAAAAAGAGCGCTTTATTTTAGCTGGTACCCAGCGGCAGTCTCTAAGCAAGAGAGCAAAGAGGCGCACAATGTGGAGCTTTACTTAGGGTTATATAGAAGCAAGCAGTAATACAGAAGCCAATTGCGGTTACTTGTGGTGTTAAGGCATATTGTCATTGGCTGGTTTTGAATTATGTCCATAGTTAGCTAAGATGTAGCTTGCAACTCATGACCCGGAATGTCAAGAATGAGTCACATTTGGGGAAAAAGGGACTTAAAAAGGGAACGTTTGGGGCAGGGGGCATGTGTCCTGTTTAACAATGGGAACAGGTGTGTGGGTAAAAGTTTAACATGTCCCATTCTTGGTCCCTTGAAAGGGCTACTTAATAGGAATGCGGATATTGGCTTGCCTTAGCGGTTGCAACGCGGATGTTACTCAGGCAGCAGGACATTTATAACATTATGTGGTTGGGCAACTGGTATTTGTCAAAGTGGGGCACAGGGGAAGCGGCGCATACAGAACAGGGAAACGGGCGACAATAATAAAAGGTCAAGATGGAGTCACAGTGGTTAGCAATTAAGTTACAATGGTAAGGCTATAACAGTTACACTGCCCAGCAAATTAACACGTCCATGATCTCACGTGTCATTTATGTGTGTGTATAATAAGAGCATCATCTAGCATCCTTCTCATTAGCAAATTTCCAGTATACCGTGACGTATTTTAATTATACTTCGCAGGTTGTGATTTAGAGCTCCACATCCATTCATCCTCCATGGTTGTGACTTCATGCCCCAGTTGAACTCTCTACTTCCTCTTTCCTCTCCATCTCCCCACCCCTGCTAGCAGCACCAATTCTTTTTCTATACATGTAAACGTCTTGTTTTTTGCCCTTACACAGATAAGTAAGTGTTATAATTTGTGTATAGGTGTCCCCCCCAAAGCCTCATGCTGTCAGGGGCTGCTTCTGGAATTTATAATTGATTATTATGGAAATGGATACTGCCTCTCCCCTGGGGCAGGTGATTTGCATTTCAATGTAAGAAAGGAAGAGAAGTTAGCTGCTTGCGCTGCTGCCAGCTCTCTCTGCTGTTCTTGGTCTTGCCAGGCACCATGAAAGGTTGTTGTCTGCCATATGCCTCTCTGCTTTGGAGCCAGCTGAATATGGACTGAAACCTCCAGTAACTGTGAGCCAAATAAACCTTTCCTTCCCTTATTTTGAGTGTTGGGTGTTTGTCCCAGCAATGAGAGAAGAGTAAACTAAGACAGTAAGGCCGTGCAAAATATATCTGTGTTCTGTTTATTTCAGTTAGTATATTTCTTAGGTTCTTCCATAGTGATCATGAATGTAAAGGCCTCTATCTTTTTTGAAGGCATAATATACATACATACATACATACATACATACATATATTTATGAATATATACATGCACCAATTTGTTCATTTTTTAATTGATAAACATTTTCATAGTTTATCTGGGCTATTGTAAATAAAACCTTAATGAAGATGAAAAGACCTATGCCAGCACAGTATCAATTTTTTTTTTCTTAGTTACACAACAGAAGGGCTGCTAGGTCATACTTGTACTCTTTTTACATTTTTAATAATCCCCATAGTGATTTATACAATTGCTACAAAAATTTACATTCTAACCAACAGAACCAGAGTCCTCTTTTCTCCTCAGCCTCAACAATATGTGCCTCTTTTGTCATTTGGTAGCAGCTGTCCTAGTAGGTAGGGGTGTGCGGCAGACAGCTCCTTGTCTGATTTGCAATTTTCTTCTCCTTCTTCTTCTTCCTCTTCCTCCTCTTCCTCTTCTTCTCCGTCTTTGTCTTCGTCTTCTTCGTCTCCTTCGTCCTCTTTATCTTCATCTTCGTATTCCTCTTCTTCCTCTTCCTCCTCTTCCTCTTCTTTGCCTCCTCCTCATCCTTCTCCTCCCCCTCTTTCTTTCCCTTCTTCCAGAAGTCTCATTTGTTTCTAGTCTTACATTTAGGCTTTTCATCTATTTTAAGTTGATTTTTGTGTGTGCTATAAGGTTACAAATTCTCTTTTTTTCTTTTCTGTCTTGTCTCATCTTTCTATATGTGGCTATCTAGTTTTCATAACACATATTTTTTATTGCTTTGAGTAAGAAATAACAATATGACAGTTTCCAAACACATTAGTAGTACATTCACAATAATTGATACAATGTCTGTTGTTGTCCCCATAGTAGTTATACAGAGCACGGGGTGTAGACGTGATAAATTTTCTAATCGATATTGGTAAAGAAAGAAAAAATTTCTTCTCTCTGTACTAAGAGGAAGTAGTTATATACATAGTCCAATGTTCCATAATTGCAGTGGGTAACTGGTAAAACTAGCAATGTTGGAAGCTGTTGATTTAAGCATTTTACAGGTCAGCATACTAATCTAGCTTTGTGTTTTATGCCTCATAGTTAAACTTTTCTGCTGGGTGGTTAAGGGCAAGTTAAAGCAAGACCTATATAATAAAACATTTAACTTTTGTATCTTTCAAGGGCAAATCCCCTCAGGATTAACTTTGAAACCATGTACAGTGCTTTGTAGAAATGTCAGTGTCAGCCATCGGGATGAGTTACAGCCATTGCTTGACCAGTTTGCTCTCTGTGAAAGCCTGAGAGAAAGTTTTCTCTCTATGTGACTCTCCTTAGACATACTATACTTCATTCATCCCTTTCCTCTGTGGTCCCTTAATTTCCTTGAACAGAAAATTTGGGGAACCACTGAGTTATTATAGGATGTTACAGTACAGGTTTTCTCATGTCCTGAGTCCTCACTGACCTTAAAGGGCTAGGACTAACACACATTATTGAAAAGCTTATCCTTTTCTTATTTTCTACGTGTTATGAGGTTCCAAATTCTCTTTTTTGTTTTTTCTTTTCTTGTCTTGTCTTTCTGTATGTGGATATCTAGTTTTCCTAACATGTATTAGTGAAGAGCTTATCCTTTCCTTTTCTAGGGGGCTTATTGAAAATTGTGTAATTATATGGTTGCAATTATTTCTAAGATTCTCTTTCATGTGTCATTGATCTATTTACCTTTTATGGCACTACATTTAATTACTATTGGTTTATATTACCTTGAAATATATTTGAAAATCAGAAGTGTGATGCCTTCAGCTATGTTTTTCTTTATAGACATTGTTCTAGCCTCTTTTTTGGTTCTATCCAAATTTCAGAATATTTTTTACATTTGTATGATAAATTTCATTGGAATTTGAATGGAATTCTGCTAACCCTATTTGATGTATATGGGTATTTTGGCAGTATTAGTAATTCTGTTTCATCAACAAGGATATATTTCCATTCATTTACATCTTTTAAAATTTCTTTTGTTCATGTTCTATAATTTTCAGTAGAATAATAATCATAAATCTACACCAGTGAAAAGCCCCAGGATAAGATGAACTCATGGATAAATGTTAGCACACAATCAAAGAATTAATATCAAGCCCTCATAAATGTTCTCTAAAAAGAGAAGAAAACATTTTCAAATTCATTTCATGAGCTCAGCATCACCCTGACACCAAAACCAAAGATGGCAAAAGTAAAGCAACCTATAGGCAAGTGACTTTAGTGAATATAGATGCAAAAATCCTCAAAAGACTTAATCAATGACATGATCAAATTATGCATCATAAGCAGTTGGAATTTATCACTGGAATGCAAAGATGATCAAAATATGCAAATCAAGAAACATAGTGCATCTCCTTAGCAGGATGAAAAATAAAAACTGCATGAATTTTATAGTGGTAGCATTCATATAGCTTCCTTGTCTAATCTTTCCATCATTGTATTTTAGAGTAGTTATTGTTGGTTATCTCTTACTGTCTTTGCTAATGAATTCAACTTTATAATAGACTGGTAAATGTAAGAAAAAGTATAGTATGTATAAGGTTCAATATTATCTGAAGTTTTAGGCATTTCTTTGGGGTCTTGAAAGTTGTCTTTCGTGATTAGGAGAAAGAGCTAATGGTATTATAAGTATACTGAATTAAATTAGACTTAAGTATTTCATGTAGGATTGTTTCCTTTCTGACTTCACTTTATGAAACTCGAGGAAGTTCACTGTATTCATTTCTGGTATGAATTATATGTTAATTTTTCAGTTGCAAAGAATGAACCTAGAATTAAGTCTGTTTGCTGTTGGATAACTTTGGAGTGACTGAAGACACCCTATGCCAGCCCTCCTGCCTCCAGTGAGCTTCCTGAAACCAGCAAGTTACCAATGACTTCTAAGAAAAGTCATCTATGCAAGAAATATTTTTGAAGGCTTATTCTATACTGTTATTTCATTCATTGACACTTTAAGTAGTTGATTATTATAATTATTGCTGCATTAGCTCTTATTACTCCTAATCAAAATTTGACTTTATTATGACATCTCATGTACGGTCTGATATCTTGGAAACACTAAAACCTACTAAGTGAGACAACTGAGTAAGATATTACTAATGACAATCTCTAAGGTATTTGATTTTCTAGGGTACTTATACTTAATTAATGTATTTGACATCGGTGTGTGGTGCACAGTGTGTCAGGAGATGGTAAAAGGAGGAAAACTGATTTAAAAAAAGCCTTGCCTTATCTACCACAGTTACATGATAAAGAGAAGAATAGCATTCTGTAAGAGCACTGAAGAGAAATAGTGATATATGTTTGCAGCATTTCATGGAAAAAACATCGTTTATTCAGTGTTGTTTCAATATCCTTATGGATGCCAGTGATAAGACAAGATTCGCACCTGTGTAGGGGCTGAAGCACAGCTCAAAACCATTTGCAGGGCTCTCGTGAGCTCATCAGGAAATGTGTAAAGGAAGGAACAGTCATGAATGGAAACACAGGAGAGTAGGCCCATCATCGAACCACATTCTCCTGAACTGTATCAGGATGTTCAGGAATATTATTCTGATTATATAGAGAAAGAAGAAAGTGACAGAAACACAGACCAGATGAGAGAACACCGCGTATGTCACCATAAACACTCAGGCTTTGTGGTTAAGTTGCTGTGTTTTATCTTTGTGGTAGATTATTTCTAGCATTAAAGTTGGTTCCAAAATACCAGCCCATAACCCTATTGTGTGCACCACACAAGAGGTGTTTCAACTTAGTTCCTCTTGCTACAAATTGCTAAAGGTGACCAATATATTTTAATTATCTTACCTGTCCACTGTGGGCATTCCATAAAAGCTGCTTGAACATGAATTATTTCAGAATAAAAAATGTTTAATGCAGCCAAACTGCTTCCTGAAGAGTGTTTTTCAAAATAAGGAGATAATTCCGATATTAAAATATGCTTTTCTTTTTTGTCTAAACTGGTTTTTACTGCAAATACAACTTTAATTGCAAATGAATTGCTTGCTATAATTCCAGAACTAGCAGTAAAAAAAAAAATAGAATAAACAATAAACAATGAATAGTTCTTATTAAATAGTCCCATTGTAATAGAAAACTTGGTTACATCTTTAACATCGTACAGGAAGAAAATCATTCTGTATTCCTTTCTGGGTTGTAGGTGTTTCAAAATACAGAATATTATCAGATATTCTGAATAATATAGCTTCTTTCATAATGGTTTAAAAATTTTAAACAATCACCTTCCCCATAGTTTAAAATCAGGCCCAGGTAATGTTGCATTTATCCTAGGTTACGTGTGGTGCTCGAACCTCGACCCAGACACTGGTTTAACTGCTGGTATGCTGCAGTCCACAGGATATGAATGTGGAAAATGCACACAGTGCAGGTATATGGTGCTCGTACTCATCAGAGTCAGCCTTGATTGCTCACAGAAGATTCCCTGCCTGGCTGAGATGTGCTATCTCAGGGATAGAGGAGGAAGGTCCTCGTTTTCCTAATGAACAGTCAGGAGAAGGCTGAACAATATTTTCATTTTATTGGCTTCCTACCATACTACACTGGCACATGACAGAGAACTCAGCCCTGTGAACAGAGCAGTGGAGCAGGGCTCATCACAGTCCTGAGTCCTCAGTGACACCTCTCAGACGTCAAGGCTAGCCTAATTCTCTGCCTCTGACACGTACTTTGCTCTTGGTCTGAGGGAAAACCTTCATTTTCTTTCTTAAAGTGCGAACTCTGCCCTACTTAGAATGTCTGCAACTTGAAGAGACTTTTGTGAGGGTAAACCTGACCTTGCCTTATCTCACTGGAGAATGTCATGCTACATTTCAGCAGCAATGTCCAAAAGACAGCGAGGAACTTTTTCCAGGAAAGTACAGGGAGGGAACTCCATTTAGATATGAGAATGCTGAGGTACAAAACCGTTCAGAGATTTGTTCTAGTTGTACAGTTGGTGACGGTTTTAGTCCTAGCACCTTAAACCTTAAACCTTCTGAAATGACTTTATTGTATTCTACTACATACTCATTGAATCTAGATACTTTGCTTTCTCCTCCTTTCATCCTTCCCTCTTTCTTTCTTTCTTTCCATTATGATAGCTGATTCAGGCTGTCCTGGGAGTGGGGCTGGTGCAGCACATGGTGTGGGGGATTGAACTGTGGTCCCTCAGGTTGCCTAAGCTTTCCTAAGCAGGCACTTCAGACCACTGAACCATCTTGCTGATCCTCCTCCCTTTATTTCTTTCTTCCCTTTCTTCTTTCTTTTGTGGCACTGTGGATTGAGTCCAGGGACTTGTACAAGCTGGACAAATGCTCTACCATTGGAGTGAGTATGGTGGAGGCCGGCCAAGTGCACAAAGACAGCAGCTTGCTAGCAGCCGGGTGAGGAATTTTTGGAATTCTAGGAGCACAGCGCCTGCAGGAGCTGGTTGGTTGCACCCACACCCAACTGCCGCAGCCCAAGAATAGACAACCAAAGTACCACACCCAGAACAAGAGATGGCATGGTGGACACCACCACTAAAACCACATAAAGTGAGATACTTCTGAGCTACAAATTATACATCATTATCTCCAAGGAATGATGGGCTTTGCTCACTAGCGACGTACTCTAGTGTCAAAATGGACATAGACTCTGTAGGGCTCCTTTGGGATGGGGAGCACTCTGAGGCTGCCTCCTCTTGGACCTGAACCTTTGTTCTGTGGGTGATGAGCTCAGTTTGATCTCATATTTCAGAGGAGTGATCAGGACTGCTTTGTGTGCCTGACAGAGTAAGGGTTGGATGTTCATAAATCACGTATTTGAGAGGTAATATTGTTCTGTTGGTTGATCTGTTCATGATCCTTGCTCTGCTAAAAGATGACCACTACAGCTACGTCCATAGACCTAAGTCTACATTTTGGGTAGAATATTTCTGTGCTCAGCTAAGAGGAGAAAGAGAAAAGAACACAAAGGATAAGGGAAGGACAGAAGAAAGGAAGTAAAAAAGGACAGGAAGAAGAAGAAAGACAATATATCACAATACCGTGGAGAAAATATAGAGACCCAGAATAGCCTGGGAACAGAATGCAAATTACATATTGTTGTTTAAATTACGTCCTGCTGTGATTAGGCTCTCAACCAAGCTGGGAGGGGCTGGTAGAAGACAAAGCAAAGTAGAATTTCTTTTGAGAATCTTAATCTCATGCTGATACTGCAGGCAAGAATTGTTTGTACTAGAGTGCGGTCTTCTCCTACATAGAACATATAAAGAAATTTAAAAAAAAAATCAAGCATCCAAAATTCAAAGACTCAATCCAAATCTGGCATCTGAGATGAATTTACACTATATAAATGAAGAGAAAATACATATATGAAAAAATGTCCAACATCATTGGTCATTCAAGGGGTGCAAGTTAAAACAACACTGAGATTCCATCTTATGCCAGAAAGAATGGCTGTCATCAAGAAGCCAGCCAATAACAAAGGCTGCAGAGGTTGTGAGGGAAAAAGGAACGCTTTTCCATTGTTAGTGGGAGTACAGGCTGGTACAACCATTATGGAAATCAGGATGGAGAGTCCTCAAGAAAGCTAGGACTGGACCAGTCCAATAGCTCAGTGGACTGAAGCAACTGCTCCGGAAGGTGCAGGGACCAGGGCTCAATCCCCAGCTGCAGTGCCAGCCCTACCCTTTGGTGCACTGAGATGGCAACTGAGCCTGGGCATGATGGCACTTGCCTGTAATACCAGCGCTTGAGAGGCTGAGAACAGGAGGTTCATGTGGAGTCCAGTCTACATAGTGAGACCCTATAGATCCTGTGCTAAATACATTTTTTAAAAAGCTAATATTTGAGCTCCATTCAAGCCACCTATTCCTGCTTTAGGTATTTTCCAAAAAGAACTGAAATCATCATATCACAGAGATATATATGCACCCATGTTTATAACAGCACAATTTGTCACAGCTAAACCTTGTAAACAACCCACATGTCCATCAACTGAGGAATGAATAAAAAGATATGGTATTTTTACACAATGGAGTATTATTCAGCTATAAACAAGAGAAAAATTTGAGACTTTTATAGATAAATGGATGCAGCTAGAGACTATATTGGTAAATGAAATAAATCAGATTTACATATGAAAGCATTGTATTATCTCGCTCAGGTGAGAACCTGAAAGAGTAATGGAAATCGAAAGGGTAGAACAGATACTATACACAGGAAAGAAACTGTTGAATGGGAAAGAAAAAAATGAGATGAGGAAAAGGAAAAATGGAAGAAGGGAAAAAAGATATATTCAGGCATCAATGTGGAATAGTTTGGATAATTGTATTGTTAATTTTTGCTAGTCTTTTGATAGGAGCAATTAATGCTTAAGGTTTATTTTTTAACTCTGTTTTGTTTCTGCCTCTTATTTTAAATTTCTTACAACTTCTTTGCTGTTGTTTTGTTTAAATGCATCTTACATGTTTATATCTAGTAATCTAAGCAACTAATTTAAAGATAGTATCAAGTAATACAGCAGCCATACTTGAATTCTTGTTGTTTTGTTTAGTTAAATCTTCTATTGTTTCTAATGTTGCTTTTTTTTTTTATCACTATTTTGTATTCTCTAAAAATAGATAGATAGATAGATAGATAGATAGATGGATAGACAGATGATAGCTAGCTAGCTAGCTAGCTAGATAGATAGAAACAGATAGAGTGGAAATTTTTAAAAATAATTTTATTTTGTAAATAAGGTGCGCTTTCTAGATTAACTATGATTTGAATTTATTTAGTTTATTCCGAGTCAACCCAAATGGTAAAATTGGGTGTAAGGAGTGTTCCTACTCCTCCTAACTTTCAGAAAAGATGCATTGTTTTTTTTCTTTTTATCCACTAAAAGAGGATAATGTTTCTGATAATAGCAAACTTCTATTTCTGATAGAAAAATTCTGATTGGAAATAATATTTCTGATAATAGCAAAATAAGAAATACCAAAGATTCAGCTGGAGACATAAGGCTAAACATGCAGCCTCACATTCAGTGGCATGTGATTATGGTTTGTGTGTATTTGTCCCCCCGCTGGGATTATGGGTCTGAGTACTGCTGGGATTATGGGTCTGAGTACTGCTGGGATTATGGGACTGAGGACTGCTGGGATTATGAGCGTGAGTGCTATACCCAGCCTGGGTGGACACCCTGGATGCAGCGTCAGGGACACAGACCTGCTCTCCGTTGCCCTTGTTGCTATTTTACTCCTCCATCTTCTTTTGCTGTTTCGCTGCCTTCCACCGCCATGCACTGTTGCCCTCTGCCCTGTGCCGCTCTGCCCTGGAGTCAGCTGAGGATGGACTGAAACCTCTGCTAGCTGTGAGGTAAATAAGCTCTTCCTTCCTTCATCTTGAGTGTCAGGTATTGGTCTCCACAATGAGAAAAGAGTATCTGAGCCACATGCTCACCAGAATAGCAGCGTGCAAAACAGCTTCACTGCATGAAAGCCTTTTACGCTCTGCCTACTCGTCCCTCTCTCCCTCTAAGCTCCAGCAGTCACTGATCCCTTCCTGGCTTTATACTATTGCAGTTTCCGAAATGTGGAGTTGGCTTTCCATAGTATGCAGCCTTTTCAGGTTAGCTTCTTTCACTTAGGGCCATCCATTCCATTTCTGCCGTGTCTCCTCATGACTAGTTTTTCAGGGTTAAATACTGTGACCTTGGCTGGAAGAACTGAGGTTTATGTGCTCATTCTCCTCCCCAAGGATGTCAAGCTTAGCCAGGCCTAATGACGTACTTCTGCAATCCAGTGCTCTTGGAAGATGAGGCAGGAGGATGACAAGTTCGAGCCCAACCTGGGTAACTTAACTAAGTGGCACCATGTTTCGAAAAGAAAACAAAACAGGTCAGGAATTGTAGCTCAGTGTGAAAGCCTTGTGTTCAACTCTTATTAGTCCCACACCATCAACCAACACCTCCCCACGGGACTTTGGTCTTGGGGAATTATGAATAAAGCTGCTATGAACACCCACACTCAGGTGTATGTATGAATGTAAGCTTTTAACTTATCTGGGTAAATTTCATAACTGTGACTGCCGGATCATACGTGTCTATTCAGTTTTGGAGGAAAATGACTCCTCATCTTCCCGAGCGGCTGCACCGTTCAGCGCCCCTGCTAGCCTGGAACGCTTGTTCCTGCAGAGCTGCGCTCTGGCTGTCATTCATCATGGCGAATGCTTTGAAATTTAGTTATTGTCGTAAGCATGTAGCGCTGGTTCAGAATTATTTTTGTTTCCATCCTCTAATCGTCAGTTACCCAGTAAGCTGGAGGGTAGGCTGGCAGCAGCGTGTGACGGGAACATCTGTTCCCAGGGTTGCTTGCTGTCAGCACGTCTTTGGTGAAGTAGCCGTTCCGATCTTTGGTCAATTTTTTAACAGTCCTTTGCTCACTTTCTAATTGTTGCATTGTAGGAATTTGGGCAAATTCTTGGAGACACTCTCATCATTATTGTCGGAAATGCCACCCACCCTGTGTCTTCTTGCTATTGCTGTGTCATATACATTGTGGCCACTATGGTTGCCACATAGTTCTTGGGTCTCCTCCTCCTGCCCCCTTTGTCCTCCCCTCCCCCCTCTCTGCCTTCCTCGGTCCCTCGCTCCTTCTCTCCCTCCCTCTCCACCTCTCTTGCCCCCTCTTGCTTTCTTTCCCTCGAGCTCTAAGATGTTATCACTCAGCTATGTCTAGTTTACTAATGGACTCGTCAAAGCAGTCTTCATTCTGTTACTGTTCCTTATTTCTAGATTTCTTTTTTTTAAATAGATTTTTCATTTTTTTCTGCTTATACAAACCATCGGCTCTTGCTCACTGCCTACCCTTTCCTATTAGCCTATGATTATAGTTTTAAGAAAATCTCTCTCCGATAATACAAAGAGCCTTCATGTATTTAAACTGGTTCTAATATTTCCCCTTTCTTTTCTAACTACTATTTTGTGTTTCAAGGAATGCTTTGTAATTTTTGCTGAAAGCAGGATGCACTATGAAAGAACTCTCTAAATACACCTTTATCGCTGTGATGATAAGATACAGAGGCACTCAATGGTCTGTGATTAGGTCTCCGACTTTGTAGGACTCCATCCCTGGACTAAAAACTTTACAGGTGGGAATCAATTTTCTGGTTGGAGGACGGCGGCTAGCCAAGGACTTAGGCATTTCTTTTCTGCCCACTCTATTAGGCTCTGCTACAAACTCCAGTAAGTTAGACTCTGGTCAAATTGTCTATAGCGCATAGTGCACACCTTATGAAGAAGAACAAATGACCCAGTGCAATGTCACATGGCAATGTTACTTTCTTCCTCTGTTGAAGGTAGAAGGTGATTTTTCTCCAGTGCTTGCCCATGAGGCCAGAGTGGAGCTCCTGGAGGCAGCACACATAGCTGGAAAGGATTACTGGAAGACTGAGCTTCCTGAAGTTGTTAATTCTCAGACTTGTTTACAGTGATTGTCCAACCCTTTATCAAAATCATAGTTCAGATTTCCTGCCCTGGCACTGGTTCTCATGGGGAAGTTCAGCTACGGTAAATCTCCGTGCTCACCTTTTTCGGTCTTGTTTGGCTTTCGAATTCGGTATTTTGAGGCAGCGTCGAGCTGTGTAGCTCAGACCATCCTTGAGTTCACTCTGCAGCCCTCACTGGCCTCAAACTCCAGGGGACCCTCCTGCCTCTGCCCCACAAGTGCTGGGATTGGTTTGATCCCCGGCACAACATGCTGCGCCAGCCCTGCCCTCGGGGCGGGCTGAGCCAGCCATAAAAATGAGTGAATAAACAAACAAAGGTTCTGAAACAAGAAAAAAAAAATAATTAATTAATTTAAAAAATAAAGTATGGGTTACTTAGTATGCTCAATCCTTAATTCATTGTTAGAATGAAATAGCAAATCCAGTTTCTTTTTATCCAATTGAAAATAAAAAATATACCAAAACATTTTTCAACTTACTATAATTTATAATAAATTAAAATGTTTATATTTGGAATGTATGCATTATTAGTATAATTTGCTTTCATAAGTATTATCAAAATTACTCTTTAACATTAATTTTATATATAAGTATATACTTATGTATCCTCAAGAAATATACTATGTCAAAAACAGTTCTACCCACAATAAACCTCGTCTAATATCTAATACTTGGAATTAGTCAAAGCCCACTGCAGGAACCAACTTATCTCTTTGCCAGTGATTCTGGGCCAGTGGAATTGTTAGTGAAATTTTGGGTATGATCTAATAAATAGCTCCTACAATTTAAGCCAGAAGAACTTAATATATTTATAGAGTTATCATTTCCTTTTCTTGGGCAAAATCATACACTCCTTTGCTTTATCATTTTTAATGAAAATAAAAAA
>PVJA010043679.1:0-16634 GCA_004027025.1 Myocastor coypus | reverse complement strand
CACACACACACACACACACACACACACACACACACACACACATATGGTACAAAGGGGCCTTTAAATTATGTATATACTGTCTTTAGTTCACATTCATGCTTTCAGGCTTTTACAGTTATAGCAATCATTTTGTTTAAGCAGTGTCTTCAAATTGATAGTTTTACATCCTAAAATTCTAAGACAGTTCATTATTTACAAAACAACTCTTACTGCTATTTTGCCAGATATTTCACCAGCCAACATAAAGGAGATTTTTATTCCTGTGTCCATAGGTTCACCTTAAGCTTTCAAACTGCCTGGGAGATAGCTCAGGAGCATAAGTGCCTACCTGGCAAGCACAAGGTCCCAAGTTGGACAGTTCCATTCCAAATTTCACTTTTCAGAAGTTCAATGTGGGTGTTTCCCTTATATTTCTGCTAGTTTGTCTCATGTAAACTGTAACTCAAGTTCCAGTCCAAATCAAAATACCTAGAGAAGAGCCAGCTAAATAGCTCAGTGGATTAAAGTGCCTGCAAGCAGGCACAGGGCAGGCAGTTTCATGCCCTGGCCTGCTGCCACCCTTGCCCCCAGGGGCACGCTGAGACAGCAATTGAGACTGCATGTGGTGGCACTCGCCTATAATTCCAGCTCTTGGGAAGTTGTAAACAGGTAAATCACTACGAGTCTGACCTAGTAGTGAGACCCTAAACACCCGGTAGAACCTTCCCTAAAATACAAAAAATAGAAAAAAGAAAAAAAAAAAAAAGATATCTAGAAAGACTGCCTTGATATACCCTTACTTTGCACATTTTATAACTTATACCTTGTTAATAAGTTATTCAGCTCAAAAAGGGTGTACAAGTATTAGTTATATTTTCCCTTTTAAAAAATGTTCTAAGTTGTTTGAAGCCAAGGGTCTTGTATAATAACTTGACATAGCTTTTCTGAGTGGCAAAAAGAGCTAATATCTTTGCTTCAACCTCACCTAGTTCAACTAGAAAGCCTAAAATATGGAAAGGAAAAACTTGGATAGCATTGAGTTATCTTCTATAAGAAAGCCAAACCTTAGTTGCAAGAAAAATTATTACATTAGGTCTAATGAAAAAAAAAAAAAAAACAAGATACAAACTACAAAAAGAGGAGAAAAATGTTGATTACAAAGAATCTTAGGAAGGAAAAGACATAACATGTGAGTGTTAGGCCACATGTACTATGCCAGAGGGGAGAACTTGCATGCATCAAGATTGGCAAATTCTGTCAGGTGTGGTGGTACACGCCTGTAACCCCAGCACTTGAAAGGCTAAGATAAGAGGATCAGTGTGAGTTCGGTATCAGTCTGAGCTACAAAAGTGAGTTCAAAGCCACCCTGAATTGCATGGTGAGACACTGTCTCAAAAAGATAAAAAAAAAAGGATTGTCAAATTCAGTTTTCCTTCTAGCTCAGTAAGATTCACTTCAAGCAGCATGGTGACTTTTTAAAAAAATATTTCTATCATATTGTACTATCTTGGCATTGATTGAATTTTGGCTGGAATTTCTCACAGGATGACATGGTGTAATCACCTTCGACACATATCTTCTAGACTTTGCCACCTTCCACTTTCTCAGAATGGCTGGTGTAGCCATCTGGATCATACAGCCTTGCCCTTGTGGCCATCTCTTTAAGGGACAGATGGACATAATACATTTGATTTACTGCACTCAGTCCTGTAACTCATCAGACATTACAGATAGATCACATTAACTGTGTGTTAGTCACCTCATTATAGGTAGCCCTTATACTGCTTGCTCTAAACCAACCAATAGGAAATGCTTAAAGAAACTTTCTTTGTCTAATATCCTGCACACTACGAAAAGCTTTTGTCTTAGATCTTTAAATTTTTTCTTTCTCCTTGCCTTCTACATAGGTGTGTGCCTCAGGTGGCTTCTGACTCTCATATGGCCTTTGGCGGGTTTTGCTGTTCTCTTTAGATTTTTCTTGTCTGCTTCACAAACTCCCAAGCAGTTCATATAGTCAGCACTCCTGGAACTATCTTCATTCCTCAGCTCCTATTTTTCAGAGTAGTAATCTTTAGAGAGATAACGGGGTCCCGGGTACAACATGTGTCACAAATAGGCCTGCCATCATCAACAAGCTTCCAGCAAGAGACAAAGTATCACATATTGGGCTTAGGTGTCTAATCAGATAGACATTGATATGCTCATAAAAGAAGAGGTAATAAGATATTAAATGTCACTAATATTCAGATTTCTAATATACCACGTCAAGGGTACATTTTTATTTACACTTATATTGAGAAAATGAAAATTCATCTATAATATGCTTCAGAATTTGAGAGAAAGTAATACTCTTTCATTTGCTAGCTTTATTACCTAAATTAACATATCCCTCTAACACATGAATTCTGTGTTATTCGTTTTTTGGGATGTAAGCTGTTATTGTTTCTAGAAATGAGAAAACAGACTTATTGTTATCTACTTTGCTTCTAGCAAAGACAAACCTTAGTAAAGCTATTATAGTTCATTTTGAATTATACTTTATTTCCTATTCAGCCATATTAAAATAGTTTTCAAAGAAGATTTTCTGATATTCTTAAATCTTTAGCTATCATTTTAACTGTTGAAATTATTTGAATTTCTATTTTAAAAATATATAAAATATTTTAAAACATATAAAAATATTGTCAAAATCTATGGTTGGCAAAATCAAGTTGAAGTGTTATATGTGAATAAGTTACCTACTATTCTACCGCATTGTAATATTGTGGTTTGTAATGCCAAGTCAAAAACATATTGGAGTTGGGGAGTTAGCTCAGTAGAATAAGTGCTTGCCTGGCAAGCACAATGGCTTGAATTCAATCTGTTTCCACCAAAAAAAAAAAAAAAAAAAAAAAACTGAAAATTCCATTTCAAAACAATGAAACCATGCGCTTTGGAATATATATCAGTTTGTGGAGACTTTTTTATTGTTTTAACTTTTGGCTTAGTTTTAGTTCATTTTAAATGTCTTTGTGGGCTATCCAGATATTTCAGAAGAAAGCACCTCTTAGGCACTTGGCAGGCTAAAAACAGGAGGGTCACTATGAGTCCGATCTGTGTAGTGAAAATCTGTGCACTCTCTACTAAATACATAAAAAATAAAAATAGATTCATTTTAAAAATCAGTAAAAAGAAAAAAAATAATTTTTAAGCATTAACTATTTCACAGCAACCACTATTGAATTCTTATTACTTTGTTTAGTGAAATCTTGTATTGCTTCTTGTCTTAGTTACTCTTGTTGCTGGGACAATTATCCAACACCCAAAATGAAGGAAGGAAAGGTTTATTTAGCTAAGCATTACTGGAGGTTTCAGTCCATATTCGGCCGGCTGCAAGGCAGAGAGGCACATAGCAGCGAGCTGGAGTTCATGGTGGCCTAACAATCGCAACAGAGACAAAAGAGAGGGAGTCTGTTTCCCTGTCTCTCTTCTATTACATTCAGGCTCTCTGCCTCAGGATATTCACCTCCTCAGACCACACCTGTAATTCCAGCAGCACTAAAACACATATTCCTAGAGGATCATGAGTTAGTCTCAAACTCTAGAAGTCCCTACCCCATGACTGCATGAGGCTTTGAGGTCACAAACTATACAAAAACCATAACACCACACACACACACACACACACACACACTCACAATGTGTGTGTGTGTATTTTATAGAGGCATCTCTATCTATCTAGTCAAGTCTAGCTTTCTGGATTGCTGGGGATGTGCTAAGTGAAGATGAATTATCTTGGGTCACCTAAAAATGTAGTTTTCATGTACAAAAGAAAAAGCTAATTTATTTTTATTGTTGTTATTCAAACATTAAAACAAAAGAGCAAATGACAAATAAGACATAGATTAAATACTGTACACTTTGGGAAACTTAAGATATTTTCTACCTAATCCATTACCCTATATGCCTCTTTGCCTTACCTGGAGCCTGAAATTCCAAAAATGAAAAATCTGGCTTTCTCTTTTCATCATCTCTTTAAATAACTTTGCATTTGGTATATATGAACAGTGCTATTAGAATTATTTCTCTAAGTCTTCCTAAGAAAATACTGTATTTACTAGAGCATAGAGATTATTCATAATGTATTTTATATATATAGGCTTACAAACTCCTCTCAGTTTTAAAGTTACTCCAGTTAGCGTCATCTTATTTTTTACCTCCACATAACAAAGTAGCAATACTATTTTACTGCCTTCTATGTTCTCCATAATGCTCATCCTTTGCTCTGTAAGTTTCTACCAGCTTTGAAAAGAGCATGGTGTCATCAACATGGCCTTATAGATGGCACAGTGCCTTTTCACCATCCTACAAAATCTCCGACAATGTAACTCTTTCCCTACTCCATATGAACACACTGCAAGCCAGTGTGTTCATTTTTACCCTTCTGAATTTTCCCCTTTCCACAGTGATAACTTAATTCAGCTTCTCAGATGATGATTAATAAAAATGTTAATTCCCAAACTGTAGATTCCACAGCTTTTTGCTATTGCCTTAGCATGAGTAAAATTTTCAACCGTTTCTAGGAAACACTCAGGAGGCGTCCTATTGGCTCACAACTGTAGCATCTCTGCTGAAAGTAAGCAGGTCTCTAGTGTGACTTCCTGACTGTGCTGTTGTGGTAGATTTTAGGGTGGTTATTTGCCCTGTAACACCAATTTATTCAAGCTTTCAAAGACAAAAATGTTGTCCTGGAGGTATGTTTTTTTCAACTTAATTTTGTTGTAAGAAGAGAGTGAGCTGTTAAGGGTTAGAAGTTACAGGTGAGTGAAATACATGAATTTAGAATTTTATGAGGATATCTTGGCAATGCCTGTGTCTGTGTACTCATACACATTAAGTAATTAAAGCTATAGACATGGACAAGACCGCCTTCCAGAGGCTGTGACTAGCATAAGAATAAGAATCTAGAGGCACGAAGGTCAACATTTCAAAGGTAGCTTGATAATGAACCAGTAAGCTTTCTGCTGTAGCAAGATCACTAGGATAAATGTACAGGACACCGCGATAACATCAAGGAGAATGTTTCCAAGACTACTGAAGGCTTTGTGAAGAAAAATTACATAAGGTATAAGGAAGTATGTATCTGATCAGTAGCTGTGATAACACAGGGATATTGGAATCACTGCAATGGTGAAGGTTATTTACTACTTTCTAACAGTTAAGTTTTGATCAGTGGAAAGAATAAAAATTGGAAGTTGTTGAAATATATCATATATCAAATATAGAAGATAATGCATTTATTTAAGTTCAATGTGAAGTATTTAGTTGAAAAATAAAAGGCTGATGATGTGGAAGAGATGAATCAAAAGCAGTTACAATTCATGTGGGCTCTAGTAAAACTATTTGTAAAATTTAGCCTTTAAAATTATGAATGAGGAGGGAAAAACATGTACCTGAAAATTATCAGCAGAAATTATTCCACACTGGTGAAGCCATCTAAGTATCCTACATTTGGGGCTAGGTAGATAGCTCAGCATTCTAAGCACCTGCCTGGAAAGCAGAAGGACCCAGCTTTGCTTCCTGGTACTTCATGCCCTGCCCGCCTGTAATCCCAGTACTTGGGAGGCTGTGATAGCATGAGCTCTATGAGTCTGAACTGCGTAGTGAGAGCCTGTATTGAATATATATATATATATATATATATATATATATATATATATATATATATATTTTTTTTTTTTTTTAAATACTTCATTTGTTCATAAACTATTGAACTATAAATAACTATATGATGGGTTGCAATAAGAAGGAAAAGTTTGATGAAATTACATGAATAAGACTGACCACTTCTATCTCATAAGGTTAATGTTCTAGAAGAGAAAATGATTAAGTACATAGAGAGTGCTGGGAATATTGAGAATAAACTCCAAACAATATTTGCATACAAACTATATTAAATTATGCTAACATAAATACACTTCAGCATAATTTAAATACCCTACATAATCCAAAATAGTAATATCACTTGCTTTCATAGTTGCAATTTTGGTGAAGTTCGTTGTTTTGAACTCTCAGGAATGATGCTGTCCTCCTCACCTTGTTTTCTGATTTTTCATCAGCCCCCTCAGGCTTGACATTGGCCGAGCTGAAGGGTAGGAGGCAGAGGAGCATCCCGACAGGATAAAGAACCCAGGATGGTGCCAACCAGATAGCTCAGCAGACTAAAGCACCTGCTTAGGCAGAGCACAGGGACCAGGGTTTGATCTGGCATAAGCCATGCTGGCCCAGCGTCTGGGGTGAGCTGAACTGGCAGCTGAGACTGGGAGTGGTGGTGCAAAGCTGTAAACCTGTAAACCCAGTTACTGGACGGCTGAAAACAGGATGATCACTTAGTCCGACCTGTGCAGTGAGATACTGACAGCCCTGTACTAAATACATAGAAACATGAAAGAAGGAAAGAAAAGAAAGGAAGAAAGAAAGAAAGAGAGAGAGAGAGAGAGAGAGAGAGAGAGAGAGAGAGAGAGAGAGAGAAGGAAGGAAGGAAGAAAAGAAAGAAAAAAGAAAGAAAGAAAGAGAATTGAGGATGACAATTCCTTGCGAACCAAATTGAGCAGGTCCTATTCAGTACACCCTTAGTCATCTAGCTGGCATAAAAAGCATTGCCTATATTTCATATTTCAATATATTGCCTATATATTTCTATTCAAGTTCTAATGTTTACAGCTTACTCAAAGACAAAGATCACAGGTCATAAAATGGGGTCTTCCCTTTCCAGCAGGGAAGTGTATGAAACATAGTTTTTTGTCAGGCACAATGCTTTAAGTGAGCACTGATTGGATTTTTACATGTTGAGCTCTCCTTCTTCCATACTCCATGTGTTCACTGAGATGATAAGCTACATGTAGTCATCCAACAAGTGGTTGCATTCAAAACTGTGTTTTCCTATAAGGAGGATGTGTTTTCACTTTAAATGATACCCTAACGTTTTCACCTCTGTGTTTAAATCACAATATAATTGATAGTTGTACTTATTGGAATACAGACAGGTATCTTTCACTGATAAATATGAATTTCTTTGATCCATGATGGTGATAATGACAAATTTCTCTATGAATATTAGAAACTATGAATGAGTTCCTCAAAGTTCTTTCAATTTGATAGCTTCTTTTTATTTATGTATTTTTTTTTTTTTTTCATTTTCTGTGTTTGGTACAGGATCTTGCTATGCAGCTTGGACTCACAGTGATCCTCTTGTATTCAGCCTCCCCAGCACTGGGATTATAGGTGTGTGTCACCACACCCAGATGCATTGCCAGCTCAGTGTGCCCCAGGGGCAGGGCTGGCATGACTTGTGGGAACAGGGATTGAACCCTGGTCCCTGCAGTTGCCAAAGCTGGTACTTAGACTGTTGAGCTATCTCATTGGCCCTTATTTGATAGCATCATGACAGAACAATGTCAGAGTGAAAACCTTCTTCCCAGTTTGAAAATACTATTCCAGACAGCATTGTTACATTCTCATTCATGTGATATTAATACCAAGCTGATCTCACTCTCAGGACTAATGGAACTATCACACATGTTGTGATAGTGAACAACTGTTGAAATTTTTACTGCATAATCAAAGTCTTGAGTATTAACATTTGAGCTATGGGAAGTCTCATCTGAGGAATCACTTGCAAAGAGAATGAGAATGCGATGGGAAGCTCAGGCAACTTTATTAATCATCACCACCACTGTTTAATTCAGTGTTAAGTGTCTCCGTTAAATAACATTGCCTCTCTGGTGCACATCATGATCTGGGATGATTAAAAGGCATTTGGGTAATATCTGTAATAAAATTAAGCTCACTGAACTATGCATACCATCAAGTTCTAGTGGCTAAATAAAACTAATGTTTTCAAATGTCAAATTAAGTAGTTTAACTTAAAGGAAATTGACATGATCCTTCCCCAGAGATGCAATAAATAAAGACATGTATTGTTGCTTTTTAAAAACTTCATTTCACAAGGTAGACCCTGACAGTGCTTTGTGTACAAGTATTGAAAGGTGCATTCGGAGAAAAGATGCAGAAAACAAACCCAAATAAAATATTATTTCCTTTTGTCTTATGAACTTCCTCAAAAGCCAGTATGAAAGCTGAACCTGTTGGTACATGCCTATAATCCGCACACTCCAGAGTCTGAGACTGGAGGATTTGGAGAATTGCCTCAAATTTTAAGCCAGCCTAGGTTACACAGTAAGTACAAGTACAAGGACAGTCTTGACTATAGAGCAATAGCCTGTCTCAAATTAAAATAATAATAATAATAAAAATCAATTTCCAAGCCACCTAAACTAGATAGACTATTTTGCTTGTTTCATTATTTCTCTTAACTTCAAAAAAGTGATATTTTACTCCGTAGGGATTTGCAGTGTGGAGATGTTTAATGATTAATTTAATATATTTTAAAATATTTTCCTAAAATCAAGATAATATCCATGTAATTGTTGAAGAATTGTGTCAACTTGAGAAGTATAGACATTTAACTGAACTGGCTCAGAAATTCGACACCCTAGGGTGTCCAGGAAGCACGCCAGGGTGGCCCATAGCCTGGACAATATAAAGGGAGGCTAAGGAAAGACAGGCTTCCGTCAGCTTTAGCACCATCTCCTAGCTTCCAGCACAGATTCTTTAGCTCACATCCTTCAGCCTTCTCACACCGACTCTATGGCTTCCCTACTGCCCTCTTCCACCTTCTGATGCATATTCATTGGCCTCCTGGCATGGACTTAAAAGGAGCTCTGCAGTAAACTGCATAGCCTGGGCTGAAGCCCTCGGTCTGCAGCATGCAGATGATCTCTGCAGACTCCTACTCCGGCTCTGTAGCTGACTCTTCCAAGCTGATCTTTCCATTTCCTATAAATTTGTACATCCTCTGTTATATCTTGTGTATATCCAGTTTCTTCAATAAAACATTGATGAAATTTACAAGCGACCTAAAAATTGACAGAATAAGTGAGCCAAGGCCTTTCCTAGAAGGACTGGGATTTGTAGCTCTGCTGCATTTTTCTTCATAAATATAAAAATATATACCACATAATCTAAATGCACAATCATAATAACAGCAAAGGAAAAAGAGTTAAAGAGATCCTTGAATAATCTGCCTCATGTCAATTACAGATAGATAGATAGATAGATAGATAGATAGATTTTAAAATATATTAAATAAAAATAAACAAAATAAAATCTATTAAATCTGTAAAAGTTTTTTTTTAATAAAATGTGTGTGTATTTGTTTTTTATGTATTTGGTACAAGGTCTCACTGCACAGCTTGCACTTCTCTTCATCTTTCTGTTTCAACCTCTCAAGCCCTGGGATTACAGGTGGACAAAAGCATGCTGGGTCTACGTGTTTGCTCAGCATGCCCTTAAGTGTGGCCAGCGCATTATGTGACATTAATAATATATTGTCCTAACAGCTAAAGGTGATCAGGATCATAATCCTGATACAAATAATCTCAAAATTGATGGGAAGACTTGTGCAGAAATATTTGCTTGTTTAGAGACTGGTAATGTGTGGCCGCCACCTGACGTCTAGCCTAGAACATGTGTTCAAAGCCCTGACAGCCTGCCTGTTCATAGCATTGCAGAGAAATGTGAAGGCACTTAGAGACAGAGCCAAAGCTCAATGTGATCGCTGTAATTCCACCTGTGAGAAAAGTGCCCAAATTCTTTGAATTCTGTATTTTGTTCAGTAAAATGATTGGAGAAGTAATCCCACCCACGGGTGACTGTGAAGGGTAAATGGCTCTAAGATTCTAGCATAGCCCCTGAATAGGTGCAAGTAGCTGTTAGCTTCCTTTTCATTCTACTTTTTCCCTTTTAAAAACATTTTCCCCAAGGTGATTTAAATAGAAATTCAATTATCCTTCACAGTAATCCCGTGTCAAAGATTGTGCAGGATACTGTTATATTGGATGGTAAACTTGTGTGTAGAAGAGAATTGCCTCATGGCCATATTATGAAGCAGTGCAGGTAAATCAACTTAGCCACGTTACTAGGAATGAATCCTAATTATTTAGGACACATTATTATTGTGTTAGATGACAATTGTTATAATTTATTATTGTTACCTTTGCTACTGTCATTGTCCTCCAAGCCTACAGTCCACCTGCCCCCAACAGTGGAGGAACACAGCACAACAGTGATTCCCAAGTCTCTGACTTTATTGGTGCCACTCAAAGGTGTATATGGGAAACGACTTCCTGCTGGTATTGGAAGAAGGATATCTTCCTATCAAGAGTCACCCTAAAGATCTCGTTTACTGAAATGTTCATGTGCCAATGCTTTTGTCATTTTTAAAACATGTACCTATTTTTGGAGGAATTAGTAATTAAACTGGTAACATTTTCTGAAGTTAGCTCATTGATTTCAAAGAGATAAATTCATCTGAAATAGATGGTTTCTGGGAGAGGAGGCATGTGTACCATGGGCCCTGAGTCACAAATAGGCACAACTGCAATATATATTGTATAAGGATATGCACATTGAATATTTATATTAAACTCGTTATCTATTTGTCTATTAGCTCTCAGTCTTCCATCTGTCTGCTACTATAAATGATCGTGCTAAAAAATGATTTCTTGAAGGTCACCCAGCAAGGGATCAGGTAGCTTAGCAAGAGTAGATCCCATCATAGTTATCTTTGGCTTCAAAACTTGCACCTGAGCAGGGCGTGGTGGCGCATGCCTGTAATCCCAGCACTGGGGAGGCTGAGGTAGGAGGATCGGTGTGAGTTCGAGACCAGCCTGGGCTACGAAAGTGAGTTCAAGGCCAGCCTGAACTGCATAACGAGACCCTGTCTCAAAAAAAAAAAAAAAAGAAAGGAAAAACTTGCACCTGATAGATAATGATTTTTTTTTTTTTTCTGGAAAACACTTCATAGTTTTAGTGCTTAATATTAAAGAAACTTTGTATCAGAAAGATAAAAAAGCAAAGAATAGACTATTCAAAAATGCAGATTGAGAATTTCCTCTCAAGATTAAGGCTCAAGAAAGTAGAAGGAAGAAGCATCCAAAAAGTTTATTATCTACATATATTTCCTATATCCTCAGAATTCAAAAGATTTTTGTGGGGCTGGCGAGATAGCTCAATGATCTAAAACACCTGCTTAGACAAGCTTAGACAACTAGGGAGACAACGGTTCAATCCCTCACAGTACATGCTTCACCCACCCCACCCCCAGAGGAGGCTGAGCTGGCCACAACATAAATAAATAAAGCTAAAAAAATTTTGCTATTTAATACTTTGATATATGCACTCACAAAAACCAAACTGAATATTTTTTTTTATTTTATACTTTCTTTAAATGAATTTAAAATTTATACACATAAACTCTATACTTGACTCTTTTTAAACATGAGGAACAGAACGTTAAAAAAATTTCCTTATAAAAAAAATAGAAAATTTAAGAAGCATTCCAATAATTCCCAGCTGGACTGAGGAGAATGAAAAGCATCCAGTTCTTCTCTAGATGGTAATTCAAGGTAATCCATGCTGTCAAAGAGTTTATGGTAGTTGCCAAATCTAGTTATTTCATAAAGAATCTTAGACATATTTCAACTACTTGCCAGAAAACATTTTTAAAAATCTAATTACAAGAAATATAAATGTCAGAGAAGAAAACAAAAACTACTCTCTCACAAGCACTATGTACCAGAAAATGCTAACTGGGTCAGTGTAAAGGCCTATCTGGGAGACTCTCCTTGGAAGAAGAGCAGCAGTCTCCATGTTGGCTGTGCCTGATCCTGTTTCCATGTACTCATAGGTACAGAGCTGGCTAGGACTTTTCCTTATCCTTTCAATTGGCTTTAAGCAATGCACGTTGATCTGACCAAGATGCTGATAGTAGTCTTTGAAGACAGCATGCCTGTTCCCCTGATAACTCACACCACTGCTCTTTAACATGAACTGGGTCTAAACAGGACAATGAGCAACACTCCATGTTGTCAGCTGTTATCAAGCCTTGAGAGAGAGGCTGTGACTTCTTCGGGCTTGAAAGATTATACAGAGCTAAAGCACCAGACTGCAAAACATTAGATACTATGTCAGTATTATAATGCAAAAATACCTTTTCTACATATCCTCTTTATATCCAGAGGTAAATGCAGGCCTCCTACCTAGCCCAGCTCACAGTACTAACCTACTTTCTGGAATTCTCAGTCATTCATCCTCCAGCCACTCCTCCTTGGTGACTGAATAAATACTGAGTTTGGTCCCTGGTCAAGGCCTTTGTTCTGGACGGTCTGGCTGGACTTACGACCCCGTGGCTCCCCATAACTATAAATATGACTCAATATCTTTATTCACACTGTGGGTTGCATTGGTAGACTAGAGTTAACTTGATGGGATTCCAATAACTTATCCATGGGATTACAAATATAAACTTCCTAAACTGATGTGAAGACCAAAAGTGGCAGCTTTTATTTGATTGTTTGTTTGCTTGCTTTGTTCTTTGTCATTCTAGATTTAAGTATTGATTTTTACTGAAACTTATGAATATATGTATAGTTCACAAAGCTTCAGATCTAGGGTTCAGAGAGATAAATTTTTAACATGAAGCCCTTTCCACCATGCCCTGAAAGCCCCAGTTTTCTTATCATGCCTCTATATCGCATGCCTCAAGGGTGTTAATCCCCACAGAAACCTTAGCACAGCATTGGACACTGAGTGCGCTGTGTAGAATGTACTGCTCGTAATGATAAATGATACGCTGGCATAATGGTGGTCAGCACTTCAGAAGCAGCTGTCAGAACTCAAAAAGATGAAAATCTTACATATAAAGTAGGCCTGTGCCATCATAGACTAAAAGAGAAAAATGCAGAGCTGAAGTCAACCTTTCTAGTGCTATTCGATAAATGTAGAAATGCAGTTGGCTACAGATTAAGATCAGTAGTTTGAATCATGAACCTACCTTAGTTCTTACTGTTCCGATGTGCTAAGTTTGTAAGTTCAGTTAGAATCAATGAGGAGTGGATGCTGAAATAAAGATCAACGTGGCAAGGAGAGCCAGCAAAAGGCTGAACACGCCATGAAAGGGGATGTGAAAATCACGAAGAAGGAGGAAGTCTGAGCTGGAAATGGCAAAGATCTCCCCAGTGTTTTTTTTCCTCCTCTGTCCTTTGTCTGGCCTCTTTGACTTAAACAGTTCTTTGTTGTTAGGTGAGGTGAGGGCTCAAACCCAGAACACTCTGCATCCTAGACACCTGGAAAGAGCACTGCTGCCTTGGTCATCTCTTAGGATAACATCTTTCCCATGTACTGAGCTGGGCACTATGGTCCAGGCCCGTGACTGCAACACTCTCAGAGGCTGAAGTATGAAGATCAAAAATTATAGCTATGTCTGTGCAAAGCAGTGAACTAAACAGATTTAATCTTAGAAGAAAAAGAAATATTGTCGATATAACTCAAGGCAGAGGCCTTTGGTTTAATTTCCAGTGCAGACAAAAAGAATTAGTTAACATTACCAAAACTTTTCTCAAGAATGCTACAATTATATTATTGCCAGGTAATTATGTCTTTTAGAGGATGTTTGTACTTGCATGTGACAACTGTTTTTAAGACAGAAAGTTTTGCATTGTTACTATTCTTATCTAAGATTTATTATAATAATATATATTACACCTCATCTTGAGTAGGTAAGTACATTTTTCCTTCTATTGAAATTTTAAATAACTATATTTTGTATAATAGTTCAGTTAATTTAAGCTATGAATGCTTTTTGAATGATTATGGTACAGTTTCATAATTGTTTTCAAAAGATTTTTCAGTCTGTCAAATATCATACTAGTAGCTTTATATTTATGCAGAACCCTAACATTATAAAGGTTGAGTCACAGAGATTATCTCCATTTGGTAGATGAAAAAACAGAGCCTTAATGTGATTAATAATCTAAAAGCACTAGATCTACACTTTGACAGATCCGAGGCCTTAACTCAGGCATATTTAGGGATCAAATTCTACCCTGATCATTCTATTCTAGGGCAAACAGTCATAATAAGCATCTGGAAAACACCCATATGAATCCAAGATTGATTTTGCTAGGGACAGCTTAGTGACTCCCTCTAAAATATGTCATCTATGTGAACATTCATTAGGCACAGAAATCTAAACACATAGTCATTCACAATGAAGAACATGAATTTGCCCTAGGTCACCAAACCATACATCACAAAGCAACATTTTAAAACATTCACAGTTAAGTCATTTATTGGAAGATAATCTGAAACCTAAACCTAGAAAATGTGGAAGTTCCAGTCACAGCTGTAGCAAATAAGTGTTTAGTTTTACTAATTTGAACTGTGTAAAGAATTTAAGCTATTTGGTCCGTATTACTAGCTCCAGTAAAATGATGATTTTGAACCCCTTACCTGAACCAGTTTTACTTTTTGACCTTTTTATTTCTCAAAATACATTCAGCACATTTTTCATGGCTATTTAAATAATGTTATACTGTTTTCTTCACATTGGTTAATCAAAGTAGAAAATATGCAGTCTATCAGCTATTGTAACTATTCTGCCAACCTGCTTCTAAACTCATTTTGCTTATCTCTTTTGTTTTTAAAGTACAAAAAGATGCTAGAAAAGTGTATTTTTCTCGGAATGAATTCCAATATTTTTAAGTGCATTTTTTTTCTTATTACATGCTCTTCACAAATGACAGAAAATTTAAACTTAAAATAGTAGAGTTTGAGGTTTTGTTTTTAGTGATATTGAAACAACCATAAACTGCTTCTTTAATATCTAATGGAACTTCAAGCACATTTCACACTAAAGACATCACTATTTTTAGGCTTTGATATCAACAGACAATGACCTAAAGACCTAGCATCACAAAGATTATCAGTTTTCATGCTTTTGAAAATTTTCACAAATGTGTCATGAAGCAATGCGGCAGACTTGGTGCACAGAGTTTGACTTCACTGCAAGAAAAATATGACTAACTCTGTGTTTACTGTCTTACCCTTAGTGATAAAAATATTTTCTGCAAAAGCCGGGCGTGGTGGCGCACGCCTTTAATCCCAGCATTCGGGAGGCTGAGGCTGGCGGATCTGTGCAAGTTTGAGACCAACCTGGGCTACAAAAATGAGCTGAAGGTCAGCCTGAACTGCATAACGAGACCCTGTCTCAAAAAGACAAAAAAAAAATTTTCTGTATATTATGATTCTGACATGTTTGTTTCCTTAACTAGAGAACTGAGAATTGTAATAGTCACTTAACAGTTAAAAAATGATAAAAAGAATGAGAAGTTGAAAAGGTTCAGTTAGTTATTCTCACAGTTATATAAAATATTTTCCATGATTAGGGCTGAGGAGATAGCTCAGCAGATTAAGCACCTGCTTTGCCAAGTTCAGGGACCAGGGTTCAGTCCTGGCTCCCATATAGCATGCTGGCCCCATCCCTGGGGTGCATGGTGGCACAGATCTGTTATCCCAGCACTGGGGAAGCTGAAAACAGGAGGATACCCATGAGTCCAAACTGCATATTGAGACGCTGTACCAAATATATAAATGAAAAAATGATTATTTTATATGATCATTTTATGCCAAGTGGTTTCCTTACATGAGAAAAAAAAAAAAAAGGTAACTGGAATATAGTTAAACTGCAAGGCAAAAACCATCCCAGGAATATAAGAGGCTGCATTAATGACTTCTGGCTTGCCTGAAATGACTCTGAATGAGATATCTGCATGCCACAATTTTAGGAAGGAAGTACCAAAAGTGAGGAATAGCTCACCACAGGAGTACAAAAAGAGCTAACACTTTAGACAAGGTACTTGTTAAGGAGAGGATTCACAAGCAGAGAGAGATGCTAAGGAGCACTGTGGTGCCCTTCATGCGTCCCTTCTACTTCATTCACTCCTTTGCTTTCATGAGGATGAGGCACATATTTCAAGATGTAAACACCCATGGCTTGTGTGCATGCAGGTACAGTATATAAGTGTGTATGAATGCAGGCATGGATGGATGTATTTGTGTATGTATGTATTTTTCTTCCCAACATGATCTATCTTTGCTATCCAACTGAGGTAAATCTGTTTCTATCACCATGGAATAGGACTAAGTGCTGTGACATAAAATTACTAGATGTTCATGAATTAGATTATTTGGAGGTAGGTAAGTGAGGGGCATGAATCCACGTTCACTTAAAATTCTTCATTCAAAAAACATAAATAAAAATTCTTCATTCAAGAAAAGCAAACAAAATAAGGCTTTCTCTAAATAGGTTGTATACTAAGATTTTCTCGAAATTTTCATCACCAGTTGGCTTTTTTTTTCTCTTTGAGTAAATGTTTTAGCATGAGTTTCAAGGAGAAGGTCTCATTTTCTATTTTTCTAAAGAAAGAGTAGCTCTCATCTTGTAATTACAGTTTAATGGGTATATTTTCTTTAGTAGCTTGAAGATATTTTCTCATTGTCTACAGAATACATTAGTATTGCTGAAGAAGCAACACATTTCTTACATCTGTCGGGGAAATATATACTTTCTCTCTTAAAGTATTTCATTTATTATTCTTGTTTCTTTTTGATTTTGAAAGAAATTATTGTGTCAGATTTACAACTTTAATCAATAATGAAAAATGTCTCTAATATTTTCTTGTTCAATTTATTTCAATACAGAGTAATAGGTTATG
>PVJA010043678.1:0-16621 GCA_004027025.1 Myocastor coypus | reverse complement strand
AATAAGACATTCAGATATGAAAAGTCTCCTTTTCTCTCCCTTTCCCTCTCTTTCTTTCTCACCACTACACACACACACACGCACACACACACACACACACACACACACACACACACACACACACACACTCTAACCCCCATGCCTACAATTTAGTCAGATTTTCCTTTCTTGAATCTTTTTTAGGTGGACTGTAGGTCAACCAAGTGAGAGTGATTGTCAAGTCTCAGTCTGGAAAAGAGTATTTTCCTTCAAATTACAGGTCTTAAATATAGAAATTTAAAAATTGGGACACTAGAAATCAAATGTGGATTTTTTTTTTTTTTTTTTTGCTAATTTCTTATCTCCTGAAATAATACCAATTTGTCTTCTTCAGACTTACCTTGACTGCTTTTCTACCTATTTTACTTTAAATTTGAACCTTTTAAGGTCACATTGTTTCAGAAATTTCAGAGTCCATAGCAAGGCTATGTTATTTACAGTTTTCATTTTGTCAGAATATCCAGCTTTCCTATAAGATGTCTGTTATCACTTCAGTGAGATTTTGTAAACAGTATACCTCATTAGTTAGCTATGTTCAGCGATACTATTGCCAGGAAGAATTGGTAAACTATCAATGGGAAGAAAATACAGTAATCCAAAAGAAGAAAAGAAAAGAAAGAAAAAAACAAAGGGGAAATCAAAATTATCACCTAGTAGATGAGCTTCCATTGAATTTAGAATTCTTAAGTCAGCTGTATTTGATTCTAAGTCCAAATGTCCAAACTTGAACTCATGCATTTGTTGTCTGAGTACCATAGCTGTCTCTTTCTCAGCCTAAGCACTTCTTTTCTGTTCTTGTGAGGCAAATGTCATGTTTGTGACAAAAATCTCTCACTTTTTCTACTTTTTCCTCCTCTAGTGAAGCTGTTGGTACCCTGCTCAGAGTACATTTTCAGGCCAGAATACCCAATCTATAGCTGTTAACATGGATTGCTGTTGATAGGTCAAATACATCTATACTGTTTGCCTAATGATTGTCTCTGATTTATGGAAATCCACTCATCAGGAAGTGTCTGAGAATTTGTCTCTACATTTTTAAAAAGAAATATTTCAACCCCTGCCTTATGCTGTTAACTTCACCAGTTCCAAGATTCTCCCAAGTGAATACTCTCATACACTAATTCACACAGGAATTCCTATCTCTGACTTTGCTTTCAGGACTTATAGTGATCTTCCTGTCTCAGCCTCCCCAGTGCTGGGATAGTAGGTGGGTATCAACACTCCTGGTTTTGATGGTCAACACAGGGCAACCAGGATTTCAGGGCCACCATGACATGTAATAAAGGGGATCGAACTCAGGTGCTTGCCAGGCAAACTGCCAAGCTATCTCCCCAGCCCACCATTTATTATAATTTTATTTTGTCTTTTTGAGACAGGGTCTCACTATGCAGTTCAGGCTGGCCTTGAGCTCACTTTTGTAGCCCAGGCTGGTCTCGAACTCACACTGATCCTCCTGCCTCAGCCTCCCGAGTGCTGGGATTACAGGCATGCGCCACTACACCCAGCAAACCGTTTATTATTTTAATGACTTGTGTTTTTATCTGTTTTAGAAATGTATTTGCTGAGAGATAACAAAAATTATCTCCATATTTTAGTTTTATTTTATGTTTACGACTTTGGTTTTCCCCTTTAATAGTAATGCATTTAGTGAGTTTTATTTCCTGAAACAAGATATGAACTATATGAACTCCTTGACAAACTGTTCATGATCCAGGTAAGTGGAGAATCTCTAACATTAGATGACTGGGTTTCCAGGGACAAGGGAAAGTGATCACTGAAATTGGCCACTAGCTTGAATGCCAGTAAACTGAAGGTCATCATATTTCATATGTTTTCTATGGAAGAATAACTCATACTTTTTGATGTTCTTTGAAAACTCCTCTGTGATTTATTTGGAGTGACCCAGCTTCAGGCATTCCACTATTTCTGTGGAAGCTGTAGGCAGATGTACCCTTCATGATACTCCTGAATTTCCTCTTTTTGTCAAAGAATCACTCACCATACTGTTGCCTGAAGCTGGCTCAATAAGAGGGAGAAGAAACTGAGCACCTAGGAAGGAGAGGCCTGTTAGCTTGCTGGCCTCCCATCCAGGGTTTATTCTGACAGTCATGGTGGGGGAAAAAGCTCTTCCTTGGATAGGAAGCATGTAATAGTAAAGAAAAAGTTGGAAGCAAACCCAGAGTAGCTACAAAATATATGTGTTAACAGATACATGCCAAAAATATTTGAATCATCTAAAACAAGGAATGGATATCTTCAAACAACTTTCCAACCTCTTTCAGGTTATTAAACACTAATAAAGCTGTAAAATCTGTGGGGCACACTGGAATGAATGATCGACTTTGGCAGTAGATAGCAGGTCTAAGAGGTCCCACCTTACCCAACTTGCCAACGGGGGAGGAGGGGTGGGGGTGGGGAGAAACACTACCTCAACACACTGTAGAAACTGCTAGTGTCCAATGTGATGGTAGCAGGAGGAAACTTTGACTAGAAATAAAATCATGGAGTCAAAGATACTGTATGTGCATTTTGAAGTTGACTAATATTGCCAAAGTGATCAGTAAAGTTGCTTATCACTATCAGAAGCTGTACATGTTAATTTCTATTGGCCAAAATTTATGTCAACTGTTGTTATAAGACTTTTGGTTGTTGACACTGCAGTAAAGTAAAATAGCCTGATTTTAGTTTAAATTTACATTTCTCGGATTAGAAAAAAATTTGACAATGTTTTCACACATTTTAACACTTCTGGTTTTCTTCTTGAATCACTCACAAATATCTTTTGCAATTTTTAAATTATTTTTTCTCTTTTTGAAGTCTTCATATTGTTAAGATACTTTTACTTTGTCATTACATGAATTAGAGAAGTTCTCTTCCCAGCTGTGACTTGCCTGTTCCATTTGTATATGGTTTTGTAAAGAATGGAATTTTAAATTGTATTGTAGGGCTGCAAGATAGTCAGTGGACTATGTGCCTGCTTAGGCTAAGCACATAGACTACGTTCCTATCTCCAGCACTACATGTTGCAGTGGCCCCCCCTGGGCATGCTGAGCCGGCCAACCCTACTGGGTGAGGTGAAGCATGCCTGCAATCCAAGTGCTGGGGCAGGGGCTAAAACAGGAGAATCACTATGATCTAACCAAGCTGCATAGTGAGACCCTGTACCAAGCAAATAAATAAATTAATTAATAGTACTGTGGTGGAATCAATCAATATTTTTTCTCTTGTATTGTATTTTGTTTCTTTGAAGACATCTTTCTACCTTAACATCAAAAAAATTACTTTTTTTCTGTGAGGGTGAATTTTGCTTTATTTAACATTTACTTCTTGAATTCACAGTGGTTGACTTTTTCTTAATATAGTAGGAAGTAGTAGATGTAAGCACACTTTTTTCAATTTCTAGTTCCTTAAACAGTATGATCTAACCAGGGGAATACAAAACTAGACCAGGTACTTCAAACAAAGTAATTTATTTTAAGAAATTTATTGCAAAGGTTTTGACATAGAAGGAGGAGAAATAAAGAACCGGAAAGTTTTTGAGAAACAAATTGAAGAGATGGTACAAAATGATGAGAAACTTTAGTATCCAGGGATAAGGCCCCAGCCGCTAAGCCCACTGCAGAGCTGCGGGCTGTGGCCCCCCGCTGGTGCTGAGCTCTCAGAGGGGCAGCCCAAGCTCATGGCTACACTGTTTCCACTGTCACCAGAGCAGCCACACCCAGTGCAATTCTATGACTTACAAACTTAGTTCCCGGTGTCCTCTCCCCTCCCCCACTATAATAGTCCTGGTTTAAATTATAGCTAAAAGGGTGACAGCAGCACTGGTTAATATGTAGAAGACATTAAAATAAACAAATAAAATATATTAAGATGCACAGTGGGGTTTTTTGTTTTGTTTTGTTGCAGCTGGCTGTGAGATCATAAATGATACTTACAACTTCTTTCTATTTCACTCTTGGTCACTTTGCCCTGAGACAGCATTTTACTCTGTTGCAGTTCTTTTGTTCTTTGGTTGACCTAAACTGTGATTCCTACAAAAACGGGTGCTTGGTGGACTTGAAATAGCTAATAATTTTTTTAAAAGTTTTGTTTTGTTCTGAGACAGGGTCTCAGTATGCAGCTCCTGCTGTCCATGAACTCATTTTGCAGGCCAGGCTGGCCTCAAAATTGCAGTGATCCTCTTGCCTCAGCCTCGCAAGTGCTGGGATTGTAGGTATGTGCTACCATGCCCAGTAGGTCTTGAATTTGTTGAACTCATGTACTATTTAAGTAACATTTTCTAATAATAAGAGAATGCAGTTAAAAGTATTCTTGTTCTTTATATATTTTTGCTAATGACCAATAGGTTATATTTAATAATTATGCCATTCTTACTAATTTTTATCTAGTCGGTAAATTGAGAGGACTTTTTTAATCTCCTGATTTCATTACAGATTGACCATTTCTGCTTATGAATCTATTTATACGTTTTATATTTGAAAGATATAAGGTCCATGAACTTAGAATTTTAAATGTTTCCTTGTATATATGATTGCTTTACAGCTGAAGTGTAGTGGGTCATGCTTACAAACATACTACTTTGGGAGGCTAACTTAGGAGGAGGAGGACAGCAAGTCAGAGCCCAGGTAGGCAACTTAGTGACCTAGCAAGACCCTATGTCTAAGTAAGACAACTGAAAGCCGTGGGGATATAGCGAAGTGGAGAGCCTTAGGCTTAATCCTAGAATCACCAAAAGAAATAAAAAAATAACCATTAAGGTAATGATAATCTATTATTTGATAATGATCAATTTATGTTTTATTTTTATATGCTTATACAAATTTTGATGGTGATAACATTATTGCTATGAGATTTTTATTCTTTATTCCCTAATTATGGTTTTCTCAATTTTATAGTCTCTTTTATCTGATTTTAATATAGGCAAACCAACATTTTAAGGTTTATATTACTTGGAATTTTTAGTTCTATTTTTCAGTTTAATGTTTATGTTTCCTTGCAATTAATGGTATGAAAATCATTTTTAAAATTAATTTGGCAGCCTTGGCTTAAAGTTAAGTTTACTTTATTTATATTTATTACCAACATACAAGTATTTGTTCCTAACTTTCTGTTTTTCATTTACTTACCATGGTTTTCTATATATTCTCCTTTTCTTTCCTTTTAAAGTGATTGGGGTTTTGTTCCTTTCCATCATCTATCTACTTGAATGGATGGTTTGTTTTGTTTCTCTGATCTTTTGTAGCTACTTGGAAATTTTTAACATGCTTACTTGACTTAATAATGTCTAAATGAAATCCACACCAATCTTACCAAATAAAATGGCCTCAGAGTCATTAGTACTAATCACTATCATCCAGACTTACGTGTTATCTTGCAGAGGGATTTAAGTTTTGACATGCTTTCCCTGCTCCTAAATTTATCTTTGTTACTGTCGTTTCATGCCCATAAAACAGCACTTCCTTACACTTACCTACTCTATCAATCTGTTTGTTCACCTTTCCTTTCTCTTTTTTTCACTGAATCGAAGTGCTCTATGAAGATTATACACTTGAAATTCATTCACTGAGTCTATAATCAAAGCAATCCATCTGTATTAGTGAAAATGCCCTCATCTTGACTATATCTTTAAATATTATGAGAATTTAATGATTTTCTTCTTCTTGGCTCACTACAGTGACTAGAGGTGATAATTCCTCTCTCCCTCTCTCTCTCTCTCTCTCTCTCTCTCTCTCTCTCTCTCTCTCTCTCTCTCCTGTCACTAAGAAATAAGAAATGAGCCATGTATCTTATTGTAGTTCTTAGTCTGTTCCTTCTCTTGGCTTGCTTTTAACATTATGTAAATGCATTTGCTGGTCAAGAAACTACTTGACTTTTAGAAGATTTCTTAAAGGGGAGGACCTGAATCTTTAATCACTTCTAGAAATTCCTCAGTCATTATCTACAGACTCTACCATTCTTCATGCTTTCCTTTGAAACATCTTTAGGATGTATGGAGGACTTAATCTTTGGATTTATTTTTCTCCTCACTAATTCAATCTTCAGCCATATGTAATCTTTTTATTGATTGATTGATTGATTGATTGATTGATTTGATACAGGATCTTGCTAGGCATCTCAGAATCATAGTGATCCTCCTGTCTCAGCCCAGCACCGGGCTTACAGGAATGCACCGCCACGCTCTGTTTCCGCAGACAGCATGGTATGCCAGGGGTTCCAGGGCTGGCACAGCATGAGGTGCCCATGCTGGAGTTTGAATCCAGATCCTCCTCTTGCCAGGCAGGCATTTAGACAGCAGTGCTATGTTGTTTTTTTTTGTGTGTGGAACTGGGGATTGAACTCAGGTCTTTGAGTTTGCCAGGCAAGCACTTATTCTACTGAGCTATGTCCCCAGCCCCCTGTTTTTTTTTTTTTTTTTTTTAAGAGAATACATAATGGTAAAAGAAAATTAGAAACAATGCAAAATTCCACCAAACAAAATACTAGGAATTCTACAGTGGCTGTTGTATTGCATAAGGTTATCCTTAAATTAGCTGTTTAAAAGATGTGAACATGAAAAATTGGTTTAACAAGTTATGAAAAGTTGAAAAGGACAAAAAATAAGTATTAGGTGCTCTTTTCAACAGAAATCAGCAGTACAATTTCCAAGTCATCCTGCATACATACATACATAGATATATCTGTAAGATATTTTTCATTCCCTTTTTCTCCTCAAAATTTGTCTACTCCATTCTTTGTCATAAGATATCATTTTTTTTTTAATTTTAGGGAATGGTCTGTAGGGTGTTCAAGCCCTTATTACTAGGTTGGACTCATAGTGATCCACCTGTTTACAGCCTCCCAAGAGCTGGGATTACAGATGCACGCCACCATGCCCGGTCTATTCATTTCTTATTATAGTCAAGGAAAAATTGTGGAGGGTTGTTAGTATAACCTGATTTTAAAAAATTAATATCATTATTATAAATATTCAAGTATCTTTTTAATTCTTTTCAATTAAATAGAATAGAATTGTACTATGTGATGTTTTTGTGCTTAGCTTTTAAGAACAATAGATTTTGAAAATCTTTATATAGCATATACAGGTCAAATTAATGTTTCATTCTTATGTGTGCTTTTGATAACATACCTTTACTTTCTTAGATCTCTTTTTATTTTTTATTTATTTTATTTGTGGTAGTGGGGTTTGAAATAGGACCCTGTGCTTGCCAGGCAAGTGCTTATTCCACTGAGCTGTCTCCCCAGCTGCTTTCTTAGATCTTTTATCAATTTCTCTATTTTTATCTGTCTATACACACTTTTCTTTTTTAGTATTTTTCAGTTTTTTTATCTGAAATGTATAGGTTCTAATGGTAATGTTTGCTTTCTCTGGATGAATACTTTTGGGGTAGACAGTTTTTCCCCTATTTAGGTCCTAGATTCCTTCCATTTTCCTTTGTCAGTAGGCAAACTTTTTCCTATTTACCTTTTTTCCTGAGACCACATACTTTTATGGCTTCTGGCTTCAAGTGTTTCTGTGAGGTGAAGATTTAGCATTCCATACTCAACCTGTTCCCAGGTCTTCTTTCTATAGCCCACCATGGCTCAGATATTTCCTTGAAGAGTAAGGCCCACTAATATCCTCTCCTCCTTTAAGCTGCCACAATATCAGCATCAGTTTATTACTCTGTTTCATACTTTCCTCCTTGCTTTTAGCTTCTAGGAATACTATATATTTCTTTGTGAGTTTGGATATACATTTTAAACATTGCTCATTATATTTTTATCCCATATTTATTATAGGTCTTTACAACTGAAGGGGTCTCTGGGTCTCACATTGCTTGGAACCAATTGGGTGTCACCTTCCTTTTCAACTCTGTCCTTGGACACTTGCTTCTGTGTATTCTTTCTGGTATGTCTAAGTGAAGGACTACTTCAAGCCTGAAATGTTGATATGGAGGTGATCGTGTTTGAGTTCCCCTGTTAAAGTGAGCATTCCTAGACACAGCGACAAGGACACATCCAGCAACTACTTTTATACTTCCTTGCCGACTTTCCCTTAGTTCAAGGGCACTACTTTTTCAATTTCCAATCCAATGTGCATTTTACTATTACATTTGAAGCAATGCAAAGTGCACAGTGAAAAATAGTAGTGATTAGAATAAAACAACCTGAATTATAGTTTGCCTACCTCTACATTGTATGACCTTGAATGAAACTACCCTACTTCTGCGTGCCACTGTTAATCTTAATCTGTTTGAAACCCTCCAACTCTGTATGTGATCATGTAATCTAGAGCTCATTATACCTGAGAATTTCTTCTAGCCTCCAAAAGTGTGGAATAGTTAGAAGCTGAAAGGAATGCTTTTAAGCTTTTATAATCATAATTTTTAAAGTCATTCATACAAATTGAATTAAATGGTTTGCTTTTTTCCTTAATGCAGAAAAAGTGATACATTATAAAAAATTACAGCAAGGGACTGATAAGATTTGAATAGCAAAAGTTTAGGGAACTGGACATGTAGGTGTCTAGGTTATATCAAGGTCGGGAGCTAGCTACTCTAACTCAGAGCACAGATAGAAGCATTAAGTATAGTCACAAAGCATGTAATTAAAGGACTAACTATGGCGCCTCATTCTGCACAGTACTTCACCATTTGATTTAGTCTCTGATTTTTCTGTCTCCTTTCACATTTACACCTACTCTTATTCATGCAATCCAGTAAAGCTGGAAATGTTAAACAGAAGGCACTAGAAAAGGTCTCCGAGCCCAGGTTGCCCTAGGTGCTAAAAGTTGTTTGTAGCTCTTACGATTTGCACTCATTTTCCTATAGACAGTACTGTGCTCCTTCGATAAGAATGCTGAGAAAGATACCTGTTAGTCCGTGGCCTTGTGGTACCTTTAGCATTTCAAAGGTGAGTCACATTTTCCTTTCTGTTTACTCAACTTTAAATAGGTCCGTGTTGTACCAGAGATCAATGAACCCCTTTTTATCTTTACTTTTCTTTAACAGCAGTAAAGCGCCTCAGAGCCAATGATACAATTTCTTCAAGTAGCCATGAGAACCTCTTTCTCTACACTCATTCTCTGGAGACCTCCAGTCCTTAGCAGGAACATGTACCTCCCATAGACTTCCAGTAGATGGCAGGTACAGCACTTCAAACCTTTATAACATGAAAAGAATCCAACAGCTCAATGCTTAAAAATAGACTGTTAGTGCTCTTTAAATCTTGAGTGTAATGAAAAAACAGGGAGTATAACTTTTGTTTATGGATATAATACCGTATTACCATACAAGTATCTTCTTATTTTTGTCTTCTACTGAAAATATAAATGCAACAAATGAAAATATATCTTTCTCAAGAATGCCTGAATTTCCAGGTTGCAAATTAAGCACTTAAATGTTGAATAATATAATCATCATATTGCTGCTGTTAATTAAAGTGCATCGTGAACAAAGATACATTTAGCAATTTTTAAATACAAATTTTAGAGGATAATAAACTATTGTTTTATGGCAATTATTATCTAATCAGCTTCCATTTACATTTTATTTATTCATTTTTAAAATCAGATTTATAGATGGCAAAAGTGCACACATAGGTAGATACACATATCAAAATAAGGTTCACACTGCATTCCTTTGTTTTCTTTGAATGATTAATCCCATAGTGTTTCCTACAAGTTGCTATGGAAATAAGTTTCTACAGTGCATTTGGAAAGTATAGTAAAAAGCAAAAAGGTGTATGTAGGCAAGCCTCTTATAGATGAAAGAACACTCTCAAACCAGATATACACTGAATTGTAGGACAAATCTTTATTCTGAGATGGAGGACTATAAAAGCTGCAAAATAGTTACCACACATTCAGGCACACTTTCATTAAAAATATTCCCAGGGTGATATAGCTAAGATAACTGGAACTTTCATGAATATTTTTATTAACTTATTAAGGTACTTTCAAGAATATAAACATAATTTTAATTTCCACATACATCTTGACTTCCTCATAGGTTTATCCTACTTCTGTTACCTAGAAGTTGTTGCACGAGGCTCCTACAACTGAGCCTGACTCCCAATTGTAGCTATGTGACTTAGAGTTATTTACTTGGTCTTCCCAACTAATAAACATGTTTACTGCAAGCCAAAACCAATGGGCTTCACACAGTCCAGAATGGCTAGGACAAAGTGTTACAAGATTGTAAAATTTTAACATTATTATGGGATCTTTTTTTAGTGATCTTTTTCATGACTTGACTGTGGGGCTCTGGATGAGAACTTGGCAGGCCCAGTGGAACACTGTATAGGGGAGCACACAATGCACTGATAACCCGGCCTCCAGTTCCTGCATTATCGTACATTATGTGCCCTTTCACTTGGAGAGGAAAAGGCAGCAATTGTCAATAATAATATTTCTACTTACCTGTATGTGTGTGCCAGTGGAGAAAGATGATTGCCTTTATTAAGCAAATAAGTGACTGTTCTCATTCAGTTAAAAACTTAGGTTTGTTGTTCCCTTTCATAAAATCATTTCATTATATAAATATAAAACTGATAAAAATTTTCATTCATGTATGTGTTAAATATATAATATAAATATATTTTAAATATTTATGCAACATATTTATATTCATCATAACACATTATAATATAACATGTATATTTACATATACCATATTAGATATGTATAGCATAACATAATATATACATATATTGTAATATATACGTGTATATATAACATGTGGGCCAAGATAATTTTTCCTCACTCAGTGAAATGCACATAAGCCAAAAAGTTCACAGCCCTAGCTTACTGAATATCCTTTCTTTTAAACTGTAAACAGTAAACATGTGATTTTGCTTTTCTCTTTTATGTATTTGATACAGGGTCTCACTGGGAAGCTCAGACTCATAGCGACCCTCCTGTTTTCAGCCTCCCCAGGGCTGGGATTACAGGCCAGTGCCACCACGCCCAGATGTGGTCCTTGGCTCAGGAGGCCCCAGGGGCAGGCACTGCCTGCAGGACCAGGATCAGGAATCAGACCAGGATCCCTGTGCTTGTCAAAGCAGGGGCTTAGTCAGCTGAATGATCTCGCCGGCCCAACAGTAAGGCTGGTTGAACATAATTTTGTTGGTTACTGACTCTCAGGCATATAGAATGATGCCTGGTGTTTACTGGGTGCTCAGTAAGTAAGTTTCCTCAGTGGATGAGTGGACTTATTGTAAGGCTAGATCACTGGGTTGAAAAAAGAAAAACCAAAGATTAGTTTGCTGGGTTTAATTCCCCTTTTATTTATTTCTTTTCATATGTTTTTGTTTTACCATAAAGAGAAAGGATCTAATTTTATTCTTTGTAACTATCAAAAAAAAATTTTTTAGTGGGGGAGTACCAGGGATTTAACTCAGGACCTTCCCCTTCCCAGCAGGTGCTTACCCCACTGAGCTATACCCCCATCCTTAGTTCTCCATTTTTATTCTTGCCTGTTACCATACATAGAAGCCTTCACATAAGCTTAGTCTCTTGTTTTCCTTCAACACCTCTAATTAGACCATCATTTTCAAATCTTGGTTCCCAAAAGTGTGGTCCACAGACTAGATGCATAGTGTTACCTTCTAGATTATTAAAAATGCAAAATTTCAGTCCTCAGACCAGTACTCAATAAGAATTTATATTTTGAGAAGATTTTCAGGTGACTTATGCAACAATATGTTTTGAGAAACACTGATCTAAGTTCCTGTATCCTATCACTTATCCTATACCTTCACCTCACACTAATCACCAGAAAAGGATCAAAGTCAACCTACCTAGAAGAAATTTGCCCACAATGAAGCACACCATAAATGGATTCAACTTCTTAAAAAAAAATTTGATTACTTCGGTGTAAGTTCTTATGACTGTACCTTTTGCCTGGTTGTAAAATAGTGGAATTTAAACCTTTGTCATCTGACTCCACACTTCTAACTCAGTGTCACTCTTTACAACAAATATATTCTTATTTGGGTTCTTAAAATTTATTCTAGATTAGTTTGTCTCTTAACTCAAAACACCTCACATTGTTTTAGTACTGGCTCTTAGCCTGGAGGCCTTCCCTCTGAGCTACCTTCCCAACCCATTAACTTTTTGAGATAGAGTTTCTCTAAGCAGCCTGCCTGAGCACAAGCCCAAGCTCTGTCTGAGCCTCCCGAGTGCTAAAATGGCAGGCGCAAGTCCCCACACCTAGGAACACTTTGCCTTTGCTTTACTCATCATCCAGTGTATAACAGTTATTCCTCCAAGTTCCCTCCACACATCTAGAGCTTCCATGAGTTTCTCAGTTCCTGTCATACATAAACATCTCCTAAGATTCCTGATGGAAGGGCCTGCATTGTTTTGTAGGGTTTTGCTATAAGTGAAGGCCTTCTTCCCTCATTGACATTAGATAGGAGAAATCAATCTCGTGTTTCATGCCATGAAAGTCACTATAGCTGATAATAAATTTTTGTGTATTTTAGAAAAAAAAACTAGAGAAATTTAAATACTTTCAAAGTGAACAATAAAGATTTAAGGGGACATGATTATTGCATGCATTGAATTATCTTTTTTCTTCTGTATTTAGGATAATGTCTATAGGGTCTACAGGATCTCATTACATAGTTTGGTCTCAGTGGTGATTCTTCTGTTTTCAAACTCCCAAGTGCTGGAATTACAGGTGTACACCATGACACCCAATCTCAATCACCATCTCAGAGCACCCCGGACAGTGCCTGTTGTGAGTTTGTTTGCTGACATCAAAATAAAATAAGTTACTTTGTAGAAGAAATTCCATCCTTTTATTTGACACCTCTTGATACATTTATAACTTAAACACTAAGTTTTCATTTCTAATTATCCTACTTTTAGGACTTTTTGGATTCCCAGTAACACAAAGCAAAGCCAACTTGTTAAAGGGGCACTCACAGAACCAAAGGTCAAAAGTATGCCAGAGCTCAGAAGGCAGAGCTCAGGCATGGATGTCATCATCCAGAACGATTTCACCACTAGAAACCCCCTTTTATCCTGTCTTCTTACTTCTTAAACTTCTTAAACATCTACTCTTTTGCCCTCTCTCTTTCTGACTATCTAATTCACTTTTCCCTTCCATGTTGCATATGTTAGGACTAGACCCTCAAAGCAATTGCTTGGGTTTTTCTCACCTTCACTTCCATTTCTTGCTTAGTCCACCTTGGATCTATGCACCTGGCCACTGATGGAGAGAAATAATTGCTGCCTGGCTTTCAATGTTTTTGTAATGACAGTTCATAGTGAGGAGATGGGAGTCATGTGGCTGGAATTTATATCCAAGTTTGTATATTATAACCCATGTCTATCTAGGTAAATAGGAGACAAAGCACTGTTTTCTTTTCAGCAAGTAAAAACAGTGTAGTTAATCCAACAGTTAGTTTTCTATTTCCTCAGAACTTTAGGGATAGTTATTGTTTTTTCACCGAATTAGTCAGATAGGTATTCCACTCCATTTTTCCTCATGGCCAGAGCCAAAGAAAGCCTCAGCCATCATCTTGCCTTTTCTATCCACGGGAGGGAAAAAGCTTTCTATGAGTTAAAAGCCCTCAACTGCAGTTAAGACTCTATCATGCAATTCTAATACCTTTCAACAGATCCTCATATTATCTTAACAATAAAGATGACAGAAAGAAATCTATTCAAAATCCTGTGTGAAGGCTTATATACTGATTAGGATTTTGGAATAGATGAAATCTGTTTTTCCTGATGCTTTCTTAAGTCGCACACTCAATCTAAAGAAAATGAGGTTTTTTAACCCACGTGGAAGAGAAACAGGCTATAAACTCTAAAATTTGTAGTTCTGCATTAATTGAATTTTAATTGTTATTTGAAACTGCAGTCAAAACAAAAAAATTAAAGAACAAAAAATGCTAATAGACTGTGTTGTTTGTGCTGATGTTTGCACATCGAAGCATCACTTAGCATGTGCAACTCAAATTTGGTAACATCCTCAGTAGGTTTTTGGTTTTCTTTTTTTAATGTACTTTGGACAAGGTCTACAGCAGCAGTTCTCAACTTGCGGGTTGTGATCCTGGCGGGGGTCAAACGACCAAAACACAGGGGTCGCCTAAAGCCTTTCCAAATCATAACTGTAGCAAAACTACAGTTTTGAAATAGCCACCAAAATTATTTTTTGGTTTAGGGTCAACTGCAACATGAGGAACTGCATTGCAGGGTCACGGCATTAGAAAGGTTGAGAACCACTGGTCTACAGGGTCTATAGGGTCTCACTATACGGATCAGACTCCCAAGAGCTTGTATTACAGGCTTGTCCTGCCATGCCCAGTCTCAATGCCTGTCTCAGTGTGCCCTCAGGATGGGGCCAGCATGGCTTGGTTTTATGTTTTTGAATATTTGACTAAGGTACATTATTAAACAAAGAAGAATGACATAAGGAAGTGATGGCTGTGTCTTTGTTAATGGATGGTACAAATGAAGCAATTAATTTGTGTCCATGATTGACACTTTCATTAAATTAATGTGTGTAAAACTCACTATAAGGTTGAGGAGCATTAGGCTCTTATTTCCAGGATATTATTCATTTAAAGGTCAGATATGAAGGATCATTAAGCTAATTATAGAAATAAATATTCTGGAAAAATCCTATGTGGGTTTCACTGTGTGTGTGAGTGATCTGGACTGGCCAGCTGTCTTGAGCTGGATAATTTATTATTCTGTTCATTTTGTTTTGCTCACAGTCTCAACTTTGTTTCAGTAATCAGTGCTCATAGCCAATGCTAAAAAGACCTTCACAGTGGCACTCACTTAATGCTTCAGTGAAGCTTTAACAAGGCTGTTATCCGAGGGCCTTGCTTTGGATCATTAAACAAATCATACGACCTCTAATTCCAGTTATCAGTGTAGGCAAATGAAAACTCTTTCAGGCAAATAAATGCAAAAAGAGAAAAGTCACTCACCTTCCTACAAAATGCCTTCTATGCCATAACATAGTTGTGCTTTGTTCTCCTGCCAAGCTTTTCCACTCCATGAACTGCTTTTCTGTTTTTAATTGTTCATCACAGACAATCCTGGTTCAGTAGAACTCATATTGCTTCCAATAGTATATCCAAAATTTGTCCCTTACAGGTTTTTCTTCCTTCTTTATCATTGTGGAGCAAGGTGCATGATCTACCTTCTTATATTTCTGCTTTATCAAAGATTTCTATGACAGGAACCGCTGGGAGCCAAGCCCACGTGCCCACCACGGGTAAGCTACCTCCACTCCTCTGCCCTGCCTCTGCTTTCCTGCGACTAACTTCTTGTTCCAGGCCCGACCCGAACCGCTGGTAGCCAAGCCCATGCACCAGCTGGGTCAGGATCCTTGGCCCGCCTTCCCCTCCCCTGCTCCCCCCTTCCCCCCCTTTTTTTTATGAACCCCTCCAGCCCAAGCTTCAGCACCGAACCCATCAAACATCTCGTTTGGCAACCGATCTGGTCCACGAGCCTACCAGGATTACTCAATCCCAAAGCTCCACCTCCACCTACAGACCACATCCGCCAGGCTTCACAGCAGCTAGCAGCCCGAGCTCCAACACAGAGTCAGGAACCTCTGTAGAGGAACCAGCTTGGAGTCTCCAGACCAAATGCCCATAGACACAGCATAATGCCACCAAAGTGCAGAGGTCGCTTCCATACAAAATGATAACAACAAGGAGTAGGAGGCAATCGCAGGGCCCGTGCTCACCCAAACCAAATACAGAAGACACTATCATGGAAGAAAATGGGAATCATACAGATGAAAATTCTGAATTGGTAGCATCTGAGGCACACACAAGTGCAGAAACTGATAGAGCAACTGAGATCAGAGATAACATCTGAAGTAAAAAAAGAAATACATGAAGTGGAAAAATGGCTGGACAAACATACAGAGGACATCAGAGCAGAAGTATCTAAAGTTGACAAAGACATGCCTAAATCAATAGCATCCCAAGTAGGGGAACAACTACACAAAAGTAGAAAGGAGAACAGAACAGAAATAATCTCTGAATTAGAGAGAGAAAGGATAATCATAATGACAGACTTCAATACTGGTAAAGAAGACATAGATAAAAAGTTAGAGGAGAAGAGAAAAACGAGGGACTCCCTGATGGAACAATATAGGAAAGACATAGATCGCATGAAACAGTTTCAAAGAGATATACAAGAAAATAAAATCTTGATCACAAGTTGGCAGAGCCGAATGAACGAAAATGAAGATAGAGTTTCCAACCTTGAAGACACAGTTGCAGCCAGTGAAAGAGTAAGAAAGAATCTTTTAAAAACAACCAGAACGCAGGAAAAAATAATTCAACATCTGCAAGACGATGCAAAAATGTACAACATGAGAATAATGGGAATCAATGAGAAAGAAGGAGTCAATACAAATGATATAAAAAGAATATGGGCAGAAGTAATAGCAGAAAACTTCCCAAATTTGAGAAAACAATCAGACATTCAGGTAACTGAAGCCTACAGAACCCCAAATAACATTAACCCAACTAAAAACATGCCAAGACATATAATAGTCAAGATACCAGAAATCCAGCTGAAGAATAATATACTAAAAGCTGCTAGAGAAAAGAAACAGAT
>PVJA010043677.1:0-16585 GCA_004027025.1 Myocastor coypus | reverse complement strand
GTCTTTTTGAGACATGGTCTCGCTATGCAGTTCAGGCTGGCCTTGAGCTCACTTTTGTAGCCCAGGCTGATCTCGAACTCACACCAATCCTCCTGCCTCAGCCTCTCAAGTGCTGGGATTACAGGCATGCACCACCACGCCTGGGTGAACATATTATTTCTATGTTCAAATATCATACATTTCCCCCTTTCAGGTTTCTCACTTAAGAGCAACAGTGCAATATTTTTTTTAAAGAACTTTCATTTATTTATTTATTTTTCTTGTTTCAGAACCTTTGTTTGTTTATTCACCTTTTTTTTTTTTATGGCCGGCTCAGCCCGTCTCGAGGGCAGGGCTGGCGCAGCATGTGGTACCGGGGATCGAACCGCAGTCCCTGAAGCCGTCCAAGCTTTCCCAAGCAGGCGCTTTAGACCACTGAGCCATCCCGCCGGGCCCCCAACAGTGCAATATTTAAACTTGGTTGTCGTATTTATTTTATTCAGAATTATGATCGTGTGGTACATCTATTTACCTAAAATTCCCTTAAGTCTATCCTTCTTTATGACAGAGTAGTATCGTACTATATATATTTTAAAAACAACAACAACATTTTTATTATCCATTTATCTCTTGATGAGCAAATGGGCTGTTTCCGAGACTTAGCTATTAAGAATTATGCTGCTATAAACCTAGCTATGCATGTGTCACCGTAGTACGACGTTTTTAATACTTTCAGAAAGATACCTAGAAGAGGAATAGCTGTGTCTACTACAAGTTCTAGTTTTGTTTTGTTTTTCATTTGTGTATTTGATACACAAAGGGTCTCACTATGCAGATCAGAATTGTGGTGATTCTCCGGTTTTCAGCCTCACAAGCACTGGGATTTACAGGCGTGCATCACCATGCCCAGACTATTGCCCACTGAGCACACATCAGGGGCAGGAGTGGCCCTAGTTTTATTTTTTTGAGAATTCTCCATACTGACTTCCACAGTGGTTGTACCAGTTTATACTCTCACCAGCAATAGAAAAGGGTTCCTTTTCCCTCATAGCCTTCCCAGCATTGGTTATTGATTTCTTGATCATAGCTATTCTCTCCTGAGTGAGATGAAATTTCAGTATTATTTTAATTTGCATTTTTAATAAGAAGAATAGATCTATTGGGGGAAAGAAAGATCCTGTCTAAGAGAGAGACAGAAGGGGGAGGGAGTCCCAAGTGGGTTGTCCCTGGGACGCTGTCTCTTCCAGGGACTTTTATAGAGAAAAACCATGTGGTGAGGTATGTCTAAGGTTGCAGAGAAGACATGGGAACTCACTTAGGTATGTATGAAATGGGACAAAACTATGGTCAACCAATGAGAAATTTTGTTACCTAAGCAAGTCTCAATTCAGAATTCACAAAAGCAGACTTATACCTCCGTCCAGTGATCTTTATGGGGAACTCCAAATGATGCAGGGAGAAAAAACTGATCTTGGGTGAATGACCTCCAAATGATACAGAGAACCTCCAAATGATGTAGAGAAAACTGATCTCCCAACCTGAAAATGCCTGGGACGAGTTCATGTTCTCTAAAACAGAAGAATGAATTTTAGGAACAAATGGAGGTTATGAGCAGAATAGATTTATTGAGGGAAAGAAAGCTCCTGTCCGAGAAAGGAACAGAAGGGGTGTCCCAAGTGGGTTGTCCCCTTAATTTCAATTTCTTGAACAACCAGTGATACTGAACATTTTGTTATATATTTATTTGCTCCTTGTGTTTTTCATTTGAGTAGTGTCTATTCATTTCAGATGCCCATTTTTTTGAGTAAGTCTTTGAGTTTTTCTTGAGTTCTTTATTCTAGATTTTTACTATAGAAGAATGAACTCAAAAATTTCCATTCTATGGGTTGTTTCTTCACTCTGCTAGTGGTTTCATTTGCTACACAAGACTTTTTAATTTTATGTGACCACAGATGTGAACCCTTGGTAATATTTTCTGTGAAATCACAGTTTTGTTCATAGTCTTTGCCTATACATGTGTCTTCAAGAGCTTTACCTATTCTGTCTTCCAGAAGATTACATGTATATGTTTTAATATTTACATCTTTGTCCATTTTGATATTAATTTAGTGAATGATGAGAGATATGGGCTTAGGTTCTGTCTTCGGCATGTAGAAAGCCACTTTTCTCAGCACCATTTATCAAAGAGGTATCTTGCTTCTAATGAAAGTATATGACCTTTTGGTCAAAGATAAGGTAGCTGAATGTGCTCAGAGTTATTTCTACATATTCTGTTCCATTGATCATTGGATCTGTTGTTTTGGCGGTACCATGCTGTTTTTATCATAGTAGTTTTGTAGTATAAGTTCAAATCAGGGATTGGGATGCACCCTGCATCACCACTGTTGCCCAGAATTGCTTTGCTGTTCTGGTCCTCTGCTGGTTCCACATGAATTTTAAGGTTTTTTTTTTTTCTCTCTCTCTCTAGTTCTGTGAGGAATGTTATTGGTTTCACATTAAATATCTATAATGGTTTAGGAAATTATGACCATTTTCATCATGTTGGTTCTGCCTTCCCATGAACATGGGATATATTTTCACTTTCTGATATCCTCTTGAATCTCTTTTTTTCAGAGTACTGTAGTTTTCAATGTAAATGTCTTTCACTTCCTTTGTTCGATTAAATCTTATGCACTTCATTTTTCTTGGTGCTATTGTTAAAGATGTTGTCTTCCTAATATCATGCTCAGTGAGTTTGTCCATGTATAGGAATGCTATTGACTTTTGAGTGTTGACTTTGTATACTGCTACATGAACACATTTGGTTGTTAATTCTCAGAGTGTTTTGGTAGAATGTTTGGGGTCTTCTATTTAGAGCAACATGTCATCAACAAATAATGTTAATTTAGCTTTTTTTCTATGCATATTTCTTTTTCTTGTCTAATTGCTGTTTTGAGGTACATTGAACAAGAGTGGTGATAGTGGACATCCTTATCTTGTTAATAAGTTTGGGAATATTGTTTCCTTTCCAATGTCATTAAAAGTTTGAGGAGTAGTGACATTAAATCTTCTCTAAAGTTATGGAGCAGGACCTGTGCTTTTCTTTGTTGGTATTTTTTCTTATTTTTTAAATTGTATTAACTGGTTTTTTAGTACCTAGCATTTTTATATCATCTCATTTCAGCTTTGGTAAATCAAATGTGTCTTTGAATATGTCTATTCTATTTAATGAGAATACAGTTTCTCAAAGTAAGTACTAATGATCTTCTGGGTTTCTGTAGGATCCATTATGATTTTACCTTTCTCATTCCTTACTCATAGATTTGAGTCTTTTCTTCTCTTGTGAGGACTGATTCAGGTTTATCTATTTTATTTAACCTTTCAAAGAACTGGCTCTCCAATTCATTGATTCTTTGTATTGTTTTCTTAATCTTAATTTCATTAATTTCTGCTCTGATCCTCATACTCTCTTTGAATTTAACTTGTTATTCTTTTTTGTAGAAGCTTGAGGTTCAGCATTAAGTTATTTATTTGAGTTGATTCTATTTTTCTAATGTGGGAATTACTGTATAAATTTCCTTCATAGGACTGCTTTCATTGCATTCCATAGTTCTATATGTCATATTGGTATTACTATTTAACTGTAGAAATTGTCCAATTTCTTATTTGGTTTTCTATATAACACATTACTTTTTTTTAAGAGCATGTGATTTAATTTCTATAAGTTTATGCAGTTTTTGTGGTTTCCTTTGCCATTTATTCCAATTTCATTTCATTATGATCTGATAACGTACATAGGATAATTTAAATTTCTTTGCATTTTCGTAACCATTTTCTATTAGCTGTATGTGGCTTGTTTTGGAGAAAGTTAAATGTGCTGCTAAGAAGAATGTGTCTTCTGTTGTTGAATAGAACAGTATAGATATCTACTAGGTCCATTGTTCCAAGATATCAGTCAGCTCTTATATTTCTTTGTTGATTTTTTTCTCTAGTTTGTGTTTGTGACAGTGAAATGTTAAGTCCCCCTCATTACAGTTGCACTAGTGTTTATCTTATATTTCATATCCATTACTGATATATATTCGATTGTATTCATTCTATCTTCACATTGGTTGGTTCTGCTGTGTACATTTTCAGTAGAACTTTTAATGCCCTGAATATCTGTATATCTGTTTAAATTTGTTTTATGGAATTTATTTCTTTTGCATGTTGGGGACTCATGTTTTCCATCACTTTTCTAAGCTCCTCTATTTTTTTAAGTCAGTTTGTGCACTGGAACATTAGATTCATTAACAATTATATATATATCTTTTCCTCTTATTGTTCCCTTAACAAGTATGTAGTGACCTTCTCATCTCTTCTTACCAGCCTTGGCTTGAAATTACTCTGTCTACAAGCAGAATAGCTACCTCTTCTTGTTTAATGGTTCCTGTTTCATGAAGTATTTTTTCCATCATTTGACTTTGTGTATGAATTTCTTTTTAATTAAATGTGTTTTGTGAATGCAACATATTGTAGGATCTTCTTTCTTGTTCCACTTAGCCAATCCATTTCTTTTGACTGGTGAACTGCGATCATTCACATTGATGGTTATAAATACAGATATTGACTTGCCCTTGCCAATGTTATTTTCTTGTTACTGATTCCCTTTTATTCCCTTCTATTTAATTGCTTGCTTTGCCTGATGGATTCATTCTATTGGGGTTCTTGGAGCTCTTGCCTTCATTGTCTTTTTCTAGAATATCGTTCCAAACAGTTCGGAATGCTGTTTTGGTGGTCATAAATTTCTTAAGGTGTTAATTATCATGGAAAGACAATTTTATGGATTACATGATTTGACCTTGAAAGTTGTTTTCTTTTAGGGCTTGTAATACTTCACTCCATGCTGTCCCTGATTTAAGAGTTTGTGCTTAGAAGTCAACCATCATTCTGATGAGTTTTTTATTATAGGTTATTTGTTTCTATTCTGTAACAGCTTTTAAATATTTGATTCTTATGTTGAATTTCTGGAATCTTAATTATTATATGTCTTGGTATAGGTTTTCCTGATCATTTCTAATTGGGCTTTTATATGCTTCACTTGCTTGACTGTCAAATTTTTTTCCCCATGCTTGGAAAGTTTTCTGTTTTTACTTCTGTGGAGATATTTTTTTATGCCCTTTGTGTAATTTTCTCATTTTTTACTGATTCTACCTAATTTTATTTTACTCTTCTTTGTATCATCTGAAAGGTATCTTATTAATCTTTTGTGGTCCCTTGCTATGTTATGATCATTAATTGCAACCCTGTCTTTTAGATCTGATATTCTACCTTCACATTGGTTGGTTCTGCTGTGCATTTTCACTAGAATTTTTAAAGCCCTGAATATCTGTTTCAATCAATTTTATGGAATCTATTTCTTTTGAATGTTGGTCATTCATGGTTTCCATCACTTTCCTACATTCCTCTATTTTTTTTTCAGTTTGTGCCCTACATTCCTTAATCATGTCCTTTAATACGTGTCTTTTTTGCTTCAAGTATATATGTAATTATTTTAGTTTTTTTCCCTAGAAATAGATTCATCATTCTGTTACTTCCACTGCTACCTTTCAGAAAGTTCAGGTGGATAACTTATTTCCTTCACATCTATGTTCCCTGAAGTTGCACTGGGTAAGGTAGGAGTCTGGGGTTGCATCTTGCCTCCATGTTTTCTCATTTTTGTTCATTTGCTTGTATTCTGCATTGAGGCTTATAAATTGCTTATGGTGGTAGCTTTATGACTACTATCAAGACTTCTTTAGGAAATGACTGCTTTTCAGAGATGTCTTCCAGGCACAGCTTGCTCTTGGCCTTTGAATCTATTCCAGGATCCTGCCTCTTCTGTTTCTTGGGGATGAGAGGTTGCCACCTGGTATAGTCTGGGGCTTACAAGGGAAATAACCATATGCATGACACATAATTTATAGAATTATTTTATAATAATGACTGAAAGAGTCATTATAGAAAAAAGTGCAGGAAATCTGTCCACACACTAAAGACCCAGAGTGAGGTGAAAGCCACCTAGATCTCACAGCAATGTCCTACAATGTTTTACATCTGAAGACCTAGAAGCCCATGAGAGTGCTCCCAAGTCCAACCAGAGGCCTAGATCCCATGACAATGTCTCATGCAGGTCTCTTTTATTGATCTGCACTGAAAAGGCCAAAAGGTCAGTGTTAAAAGCTAGAAAGTCTGTACCAGCAGGATGAAGGATCTGTGCCAGTGGGCTGAGAAATCTGTACTAGAGTCAGGAAACGACACTCAAACTAAAAACCAGAGCTCCCCCGAGAACTAGCACAGCCATCCTCACCAACAGTTAGGTCTTGAGCTCCTCTGACAATGAGAACACCTGATTCCATATCAGGAAAGCCAGCATGATTGGCTTCTACAGGACATTGAACAGTGCATCATCTTCCCCTCTGGAGCCAGGCAGTGATACTAAAAGTAAGGACAAGAGCTACCAAAGATGAATTTCAGCCATTCTCAGTAACAATAAGGTCCCAAGCTCCTCTGACAATGTAAATGGTTAAGTTCTTATCAGGAAAGCCAGCATGACAAGCTCATTCAGGAGAACAGCTCCTTAACAGTTTTTCTTCTTTAGTTCTCCTTTTCATTTTGTTGGCAGTAATCTTCAGATGAACCTGCAGTTCAGCTGGGTGTTACAAGCTGACTACCAGTTGTTAATCCACCGCACTGCCTGTTTGGCCTCACACCCAGTTTTTTGATATTGGACTGAAGTATTGTATATGTCCCCCAGACAGTCTAGGTTTGGGCATACAAGGAAGATCAGTGGATCATAGCAACTGTGTCACTTTGGCTAAAGGAGTACAGTCAGTAATGACATTAACATCAAACAAAAACCCAAAAAATGAGCTATTCTAACTAATAATTTTTAACCATATGTACAAGACATATAGTGTAAAACCTAATACAAATCTTAAAATTACATACAGTAAATATCCACTCAATAGAGTGATTTTACCATAAGGGGAGAAAATTAAAAGGAAGAAAAGGAAATAGTAAAGAAGAAAAATAAATTAGAAGCAAGCCTGAAAAACATTGGAAGATTATCTAAGTTTCAGGAAACTGGTGAAGAAGATAGGGAGGAAAGAAAGAATGGAAAAAAAACAAGAACAGGAACAAAAATAAACCCACCACAAACAATGTTCACAAAGAAACAAAAACAGAAAAAAAAAAAAAAAAAAAAGAAACAGAAACTTAAAAACTACTTCTCTGTGATTTCAAGCCAGTGTTTATCTTCTCAGTCTGTAGTTTTGTGGCAATTCCAACTCAAGGCATGACTCTGCTCTGGCTGATAGACAAAACAGGTGGTCAGAGCCCAGATCCATGCTGGAAAATCACAGCTATGCAGCAGTAGGATTAGGGTGTGTTGTTTGATCTGACATGTTCAGATTCATGGGCATTCAGAGTGAACCTGATACTAGGTCCTTTAGTTGGTTGAGATCTGAGCTTGTAACACTCTGAGTAGTTCTTGCTGGTCTGACCATGGTTCCCTGCTTGCAGATGTTCTCTAGGGCTGCCATGTCCCTTAGAAAGTGAGATTGGTCAGAGAGGGACCAACTGACCATGGAACTCAGAACAGCCATGGTTTGGCTTCATCTCAGAGCTCCCAGTGCTAATCTACCACAGTAACTACATAAAAGACAGTCACAGGAGATACCACCCCACCGAAATTATGTGACAATGCCTGGAGACATTCAGTTGTTTCAAGTGCCAATAGTGGTAGAAAGTGCTACTGGGATCTAGAGGGAAGGATGCTGTCAAACATAATGCACAGGATAGTCTCTGCAACAAAGAATTATCTGCCCCAAGTGTCACCATTGCCTAAAGTGAAAATAGTGATTAGACCACTTGAATGGTGGCCTTTTGAACAGGAGCAGTTTGCCATGAGTGACAGCATTTTAAAAATGCAGACTTGGCCAGGGCTAGCGTCACATGCCTGTGATCGCAGTTTTTGGGGGGCTGAAGTAGGAGTATTTCTGTGAGTTTCAGGGATGTTTGGGCTATGTTATGAATTTAAGGTGAGCCTAAAATACGTAGTGTCAAAAAAAAAAAAAAAAAGCGCTCTCAGGCTCCAGCCAAGAGCTACTAAACAAGAGTGCATTTTAACAAGATCCTGAGGCAACTCCCACACATATTAAAGTTCAAAATGGGCCAGAGGAACAACTCTCAATACAGGCTGTGATACAAATCACCCAGGGTACTTTAAAACAGACAGTAATGCCTGAGTTTTGCCAAAGACTAATTAATTCAGAACTTTTGGGTGTTGGTATCTATGCTCTCCAGATGATTCTGATCGCTGAAGCTTTGCCATTCAAATGGTGTTGATGGGCAGACTGAGCAGTGTCCCCTGGGGACTTCTTTGAAGCATAGTCACTCTCAAGACACCTCCACAATGAGACTCTGCATTTAACAACATCCTAGGTAATTCTTCTTCATATTAAAGTTTCTGTAACCCTCTTGCTGAAAGCTCTCTTCCTGCTTAAAAAAGATCCTTTTCAAAATGTAAAATATGGGTTTTACTAAAGCCATTCAATGCATCTTTCCATGGTGGAAACATTCAAAAATCTTGTTTAAATAATGCTCTTCTGTCCCCAAATACTGAATATTGCATGGCTATATTTAGTACTGCTGCTCATAGGTAAACTATTATATTCCAGCAACTCACAGCTTGTCAGCTTCCAGGAACTAGGTTTTCTAAACAAAGCAGTGTGTAGAAAAGCAGTTTCTTCCACCCTTACTCAGAGAAGCAGGGGTGTGGTCAAAAACGAGAAACTAAGAGGCTTAAATAAACAACCTCTGACATTGCCAGTTACACCAGTAACCCACTGCAATTATGGAACATTGGACTATGCATACATCTACTTCCCCTCAGTTCAAAGAGAAGAATTTTCTTCGTTTTTTTTTGTTTTTGTCCTTACCAATATCAATTAGAAAATGTAGCATGTCCACACCCTGTGCTCTGTATTATTATTATGAGGACAATATGCAATGTGTCAATTATTGCAAATGTATTACTAATGTGTTGTGAATCTATCTATCATATTGATATTTCTCATTAAAAGTAATTAAAAACTTTTTTTAAAAGACCACATCTTTGTTTTTTTATTTTTTACAATACTTAATCCATTGCATATTGTTGTCTCTGTCATAGTTGTTCAGAGTACAAGATACAGACATGATTTCTTGTCTAAATATCATTAGTACAGATCTTTTATTGCACAGAAAGTAGCTGTATGCATAGTCCATTTTTTATTTTCTTTAGATAATAAATAAAGAAATAAATTTGATGTTTTAAAAAGAGGTCAAGAGCCGATGGGATGGCTCAGTGGTCTAAAGCACCTGCTTAGGAAAACTTGGGCGGCTGCAGGGACCATGGTTCAATCCCCGGCACCACATGCTGTGCCAGCCCTGCCCTCAGGTAAGGCTGAGCCAGCCATGAAAATAAATAAATAAACAAACAAAACAAAACAAAAAAAGAAGAAGAGGTCAAGGGCCGGCCAAATAGCTTAGTGGATTAAAGTACTTGCAAGCAGGTAAAGGGCCCAGGAGTTCAATTCTCAGACCTGCTGTGCCAGCCCAGCCCCCAAGGCATGCTGAGATGGCAGTTGAGACTGGGCATGGTGGCTTGCACCTGTAATCCCAGCTCTTGGGAGACTGTAAACACACAGATCAGTATGAGTCTGATCTAGTAGTAAGCCCCTAAACACCCTGTAGACCCTTCCCTAAAATACAAAAAAAAAAAAAAAAAAAAAAAGAGAGGTCAAAATAATTTCTTGACTTCCCTACTTTTGTGAAGATTAAATGTTTAAGAAAATTAAGTCTTTGTTCATATTTACTTAGAGACCTATTTAAAGCTTTCTTTTATAATTATGGTTACAGAATCTATTATTATGTGATTTTCCTTATTTTTTAAAACTATAATTGTCCCAGTATAATGGAGATAGTCATGACTGTTATCTTTATATGCTATAAAAATCACTAAGTTGTTTTGTTAAATTGCTTCCTTGTGTATTGTTCATCTTCTTGGTAGATAAAAACTATCTTATACAGAAAGAAAAAAAAAAAGAAATGAGAAACTTAGCCAAGACTCATTGGAAAGGGGGTTCTCTAACAGAAGCATGCCTGTTGTGCCAAAGGGAAGAGAAAAATAAGTTACGGAGCGAAGGCAGTCTGGTTGGTAGATGGAGGACTATTACTCATGCTAGAGAGAGAATATAGAGACCTGGGAGTAGAGGTGTGAATTTTCCCTGATTGTGAGGACAGCCCTTGTCAGTGAAGTTTCAGCGTGAGCTGTGAACGCACAAACTCCACTTCCATCTGAACAGCAAGAAAAATAGAATGACCTGGAAAATAAGGAAAAGATTCAGTTCTATTCTAGCAATACTTAAAAAATAGAGGGGCTGCTGAGATACCATGTCTTGTAATTAGACTGTATGTCAAAGATACTGTATAAATCACAATATAAAACTTAGAGTATTCAGAAAATTAATAAAATATTAACTAATTAAAATAAATATTTAAAAACAATATTCCAAAATTAAAATGAAGTTGTGAGTCTAACTAAGAGACCAGAATATTATGTATTATATGTACAAATCTGTGATCAATTCAGAGCACCCACATAGTATTTGAATAGGTTATTATATACAAAAAGATGAACTCACAAAATGTTTTGATGATAGTAAAGAATTACTAAGAATAAAACATAACATAAAGATTGAAATCACAAATATATGACCAGCATGTCTAACAGTTTGGGGATAGGATATTGTACAAAGTTGTAGTATGTTGTGGAAGTGGACAGTGTCCATGACACTTACTGGTGGCCAAGTGTCACTTGAGTGACTGAGCCACTGCTATTTCCTTGATATTCACCCTGTAGACCCATACAGAATCATGACTCATAGGTGCAGGAGAAGTCTCTTTGTAGTATATGCTTATGGAAATATTTTGCTGATGTATACAAAAGAATGACTGAAAGACTGCTGTTATATACCTCTCTTTCTCCTGTATTTAATTGTTTGCCATATTTGGTAAATTCTTTCCATTCTCATTCATGAAGTTGTTATCATTTTTCTCTTTCTCTAAAATATCTTTTTTTTGTCTTTTTGAGACAGGGTCTCGCTATGCAGTTGAGGCTGGCCTTGAGCTCACTTTTGTAGCCCAGGCTGGTCTCAAACTCACACCAATCCTCCTGCCTCAACCTTCCGAGTGCTGGGATTACAGGCGTGAGCCACCATGCCCAGCTATTTCTCTAAAATATCTTAAAGTAGTCTGTGTAGAACTAGTTTTGTCATCATGAAATTCTTTAGCTGTTCTTTGTCATGGTAGTATTTTACTTCTCCATTATACTTGGAAGAGTTTTACAGGGTATATCAGTCTGGATTGGAATTTGTTTTCTTTCAAGACTTGTAGTACTTTGTTCCATGCTCTTCTTGACTTGCTGGTTTGTTTGGAGAAATCTAACATTATTCTGATGGGTTTTCCTTTAAATGTGATCTGTTTCTTTTCTCTAGCAGATTTTAGTATACTATTCCTGTGCTGAATTTCTGGGATCTTGGTTATTATATGTCTGGATGTGGTTTTAATTGGGTTGATGTTATTTGGAGTTCTATATGCAGATGGGTTCCCCATAGTTAGGAAGTTTTCTGCTATTACTTCTGTCCATATTCTTTTTATATCATTTGTATTGACTCCTTCTTTCTGACTGATGCCCATTAGTCTTATGTTGTTCATCTTTGCAGTCTTGTAGGTGTCGAATTTTTGTTCTGCATCATAGGTGTTTTTAAAAGATCTTTTCTTACCTTTTCACTAGTTGCTATGATATCTTCAAGGCCTCAAAGTCTATTTTCACTTTCATGCAAAAGATTTTGCCAGCTTGGAGTTGAGGTTTTAATTTCCTGTATAGCATTTTGAATCTGCTTCAGGCATTTTATTTCTTTCCTGTATTGCTCATTTAAGGATTCCATCTTTTTTTTTTTTATTCTCCTCTACTTTTTTATTAGTGTCCTTTTTAGCAGCACATAGTGCTTCTTTCATTATAGTTATCATTAATTTTTTTCTTCAGAAATTATTTCTGATCTGATTTCCTCTATCTCTTTCTGCAGTTGTTTCTTTACTTCACATGCTATTATCTCAGAGATTTCAGGTGTGTGATTTCCAATTTCTTCTATACTATTGCCTCCTACACTTGTTCTGGGTGAGCTTGGGGCCTGTGAATGCATTTTTCTCCTTCTCTTTGTCATTTTGTATAGACCTGTCTTCTGACGTTTGGTGTAGATCTTTGGTAGAGTTCTTACTTTAGCTCCAGGTCCAGATCTATCAAGTTCAAACCGGTCCAGGTGGGTGTGGCTTGAGTTTGGCTGCTGTGCTTCACTTCTTCCTACTGTAGCCCCTGGAGGTGAACCTGCTGTTCCACTCTAGCAAGCTGCTCTGTTCCTGGATCAACCGGGTGGTCTTGCCTCTAGTTTCTCTGCAGGGAATTCTGCCATAGGGTTCCACACTGGTGTGTCTGATGGGTTAAGTTCCATTCACATGCTGCACATGGGTTCTGGGTCAAATGAGTTTCTGATGGGTCCCAGGTGGTCTTACTCATAATCTGGGCCTGAGCTCTGGGTCGAATGGGGATCTAGTGGGCCCCAGGAATCCCTACTCACACTACAGGCCTGGATGCTGGGTCCAGTGAGTTTCTGGCTGTCCTAGGTGGCCCCACTCACATGTTGGGCCTGGGTTCTAGGTTAAATGGGGATCTGGTGGGCCCAGGTGGTCTCACTCATGTGCCAGGCCTGGATGCTTGGTCTAATGAACTTCTTCTACGTTCATTTTATAGAAGCTAAAAACTGAGGTTTTGAGAAAGGAGAAGGTATTTAAATTTAAACAGTCTTCTGTAAAATCTCTTTGCTATGCTGATGTTGACTTTTTTGAGTTGAATTGTGTCCTCACCCTAGTATTTATATGTTACAGCCTTAAGCTCCTATGCTCAGAATATGACCCTGTTTGGAGACTGGGTCTCTATAGAGGTAGACAAATTGAAGTAAGATTGTAAGGATGAGTGCTAATCCAATATGGCTAATGTTCTTAGGAAAAGAGGAAATTCAGTGAGAAGTCAAAGGAGCACATGGCCATCTACAAGTCAAGGACAGAGGCCTGAGACAGATACCTCCGTAACTACCTTCAGAAGGACCAGCCTTGTGGATACCTTTACTTCAGCATTTTGAGCTATAGACCTTGGAGATAACACATTTCTATAATTTATGCCACACCCTCTGTGGTAATTAGTTATGTTTATGGGAACCTTTGGCTAGTATACATAACAAGTGATTCCTTTGTAAAGATTCAACCAAGAAAGTGAGGACTACACCAGTTAATTTTCCAAAGAAAATTTAAGAAACTGATTTAACAGGTGTTGGAGGATGCTCCAGTGAAGAAGTCAATGGCAACTTGCAACTGCAAGAAGAAACACTGAAATGACATGGAGGATTTAGAGGCAGGTTTATTTACATCAATGGACACTGATCAGAATTATTTCCAGAATATCAGGCCCAGATCTTTGGTGGTGTAGGGCTTATATGAGATAAGCAAGCAGGAAGCACAAAGGTGGAATGGCTTGTCACTCGGGGATTGGCTTATACAGTGTGCACCATAGCAACCAGCTGCTTCTAAGGGGCAGGAGCAACTGGAACTGGAGCAGGATCTATTAGTTAGGCAGCTAAGAAACTGCAGTACACTGACTGGGAGAGCCATTTTCTTCCCCAGTACCCATGATGTGGGAAAACAGCTATAATTCTTTTCAAAGCCAACAGAACAAAGGAAAGGAGATGGGGTTATCAGGATCTGGGGCTTGTGGAGAGATCCTGCTGCAGGGGACCACGCAGGAGTACCCTTGTCTCTCAGGGGCCACGAAGAGGTTGGCTCAGAAACATAGAAACATAGAAATCAGAAAGGCTTGTCATCATAGAAGCTTTCTGAGCAGCACTGAAAGGAACCAAATGCAAAGCAGCTCAGAGAAGCTCCCTTGTCTTCCCACCTGCATGATCAGAGTGTCACAGGGAGCCAGCTAGCCACAGGGACTGTGCTCAGTGGCACTGCCCTCTCCATAAAGGCCCAGGTGGTCTTCTTATGAGGGAATCCTATTTGGCACCCTTTCTTCGGCTGTGCCAGGGGTTGTGCAATTTGGCACATATTAGCTGCACCATCTCCTACACTCAGTTTTTAAAAATTTTTCCTAAATTTTCACTGCATCACACTTCTTTGCAACTCTCTCTCTCCAGCCCATCCATACCATCCGTCTCAGTAGCTCAGATCATTTTTCCTCAAGGAAATAGTTAATCAGATAAACTCCAACTTCTTGACCCTCTGTTTTTGAATCACCTGCATGGCCCCAAATATCTTCCTTCCTTTCTGACCTAAAGAGGAGCTTTGAGCCCCCCGGTACCAGGCAATCCCTACCTTGTGTGGACCCTGAGCTCCACACCTCCTCCCTCTTCCCCAACCTTACTCTCTTACCTCAGTTTTTTATCTTGCCCTCTGGTAGCTACTTCACCTCCACCTATAAGTACCTCACCTCCTTCTTTAGCTCACAAAAGGCTTCACTAGATCTGACTCCTTTTTCATACTCTCACCTGAACTTATCTTCCCTTTTTGCTTTTTCATCTCCATGCCCTGGTATTTTGAGTCACTCAGCACCTTCCCATAAGATCAACTTTAACCAATCGGATTGACTATGTGCTCTTCTTTTGATTGGTCTGGTAGATTTATGAAGATCTCTCTCTCTCTCTCTCTCTCTCTCTCTCTCTCTCTCTCTCTCCTTTTTTATATATATTTGGCTCATTACACAGCTTGGACTTGTAGTGATCTTATTTTCAGCCTCCCCAGTGCTGCACCACCATGCCTGGACTCCGTGGCCAGCTCAGCATGCCTGAGGACAGTGCTGGTGCCGCATGCAGTGCTGGGGATTGAACCCTGGTTCCTGAGCTTGCCTAAGTAGGCACTTACTCCACTGAGCTATCCCATCAGCCCAAAGGCTTTTTTCTTAGTTTAAAATATACATTCATTATAGGAACTTTAGAAAATGTATAAAAGAATAAAATTTAGTTGTTTTTTTTTTTTAAGTCATGATAAGAGGTATATATAAGAGAATTTGGGTTCTTAAGATGGAAAATTAAGAAAAATAGAAGTTGAAAACAAGTTAGAGGGCTCAAAATGTTGACACTATAATCTCAAACATTGATAATCTTTGAAGAATGAGTCTAAATACCTAATGTTTATCCAGTAATACCAATGACATTGGAATCTCATACATAAAACTAAAACTATTTTTAAAATAACAGACTTCCCCCTCACCTTTATCCAAGAAAAATGCCTTACTGAACAATTATTTAATCTTTTTTTTTTTTCGGGACAGGGTTCAAACTCATAACCTTGCACTTGCCAGGCAGGCACTTGTACCACAGAGCTGTCTCCCAGCTCCTTATTCTTTTCTTAATGGTGTAAAGTTATGATGTGGTACAGTAGAGATAATAATACAGTTATAGTTGTTCCCTGCCTGTTACATGCCAGGCCTGGCTATGTACCTTACCTGTGTAACCTGCAAGCAATTTCATTTAACTTACACAGTTTATCTGTGTTTCATAAATGGGCAAACCAAGACTCAGAGAAATCACGGCACTTCCAACTGCAGCCCACCTTCTGCACATCACCTATTGTCTTTCATTCTGTTCTCGAAGTAGCATGTCCAGGTGCTAGCACCGCCTCATGCCCGCATCTCCCTGGGCACTGTAGGCGACAGCATGGATGCCCTGTGGCTAAACTACAGAGCTTCAGGTGAGTTTTTTATGGAAAAATGCGAATTTTTAATAAAAGACTCTTAGCATATAGGTTTCAGGACTATCTTTGTATGGATTTGCTAGGGCTGCCATAATAAAACACCACAGACTTGGTGACTTAGGCAATAGCAAGTTACTTTTTCATGGTTCTGAAGGCTGGAAGTCCAGGACAGAGCAGTGAGCAGATCTGCTTTCTCTACACCCTCTTTTCTTGCTTGCAGCCCACCTGCCTTCTCCTGTGTTCTCCCATAACCTTTCTCTGTAGACACACATTCTTGATGTCTCTGTGTATCCAAATTTCCTCTTGTAAGTAGGGCACAGGTCAAACTGGATTGCAGTGTCTAATAGTTTCACTTTAAATTAAATCACATTTTAAAGATTTATCTCCAAATATACTTGTATTCTGAGGTACAGGGTGTTAGATCCTTGCATTGAAATTTTGAGAACACATAATTCAGATTGTGTCTTTACAAGAGGTCCAGGGACTTGGCTTTTGGATATCAAAAGTTAATACCTAATAATACTCAGGATATGGAATCACATCATACTATACAGTATTGAGTTCTGAATCTGTTTCTCAAAATACAATATAGAAATTCTTCCTCTGTTAATTCTAGGTTTTTTTATCAAAGAAATGGAAAATGCTATTTGTGTGTAAATATTCTGATTTTTTAAAATTAAGTTTTAAAAGCAAATGTACCCAAAATTATACCAAATGGGAAAAACTTAAATATATTTCCTCTAAAATCAAGAAAGAGAGT